>JAXCGZ010017582.1:37500-53548 GCA_037179515.1 Halocaridina rubra | reverse complement strand
AAGAGTGTGACATCGGGATAGGCAGAAACTGCCCTCATCAACAAAGGCCCGGGCACGAGAAAATACCAAGACGAAGGAAAAAAAAAGTTAAGGGCAAGGCAGAGATGAGGTAATGTCACACAAAGGAAAACGACAGACAGAAAAAACAGTCAAAGTAAAGAGGACCCAGAGATATGGAGGACTAGGCTCTGAGATGACGATAGATCTGCTTTTTGAAGGATGAAAGGTCATAAGAATTAGGAAAGACAAAAGGAGGAAGAGAGTTCCAGAGTCTGGAGGTAGATGGGAAGAAGCAGTCGCTGCACCGACCAATCCGCGAGCTACAAATCTCCACACAGTACCTGTGAGATGAGGACGCTTGGCGAGTGTTACGCGGCCTCAGCAGTGGAGGAGGGATGCAACTCGCCAACTCATCAGAGCAGCGATGGAAGTAGTAGCGATAGAAAAGCGAAAGGGAAGATACCGTACGGCGAAGAGAGAGAGAATCCAGGTTAGAAGTAAGAGAAGGATCATTAATGAGTCTGACTGCCTTAGATTGAACCCTATCAAGAAGATAAGTAAAGGAAAAAGCACCCCAGATGTGTGAGCAGTATTCTAAGCAGGGGCGGATAAGACCTTTGTAAATTTTAAGTAACTGCAAAGAGGAAAAGTAATAACGAAAACGAAACAAAACCCCCAATTTTTTGGATGAAGATTTAGAAATTTGGATTATGTGATTCCTCCATGACAAGTTAGAGGCTATATGGATTCCTAATATATTGATAGAGTTAAGAGGGTAAATTTCATTAGTTTCGAAGACAATAGGGTCATCAGGAGGAGAAGAAGATAAAGAGATAGCCAGAAACTGTCTTGGAGGCATTGAATTTAACTAAATTTTGAGTGCCCCATTCAGATACTCTCTGCAAATCGGAGTTAAGAGTAGAAGAAAGAGTGATACGAGATTGATTACGAGTAACAGATGAAGGTTGTGAAGAAAAGGCAGAGGAAAAGTGAAGGGTAGAATCATCGGCAAAGGCATGAAGAAGAGAGGAAGATGGGGACTGTAGAAGATCATTGATGAAGAGAAGGAAGAGAGTAGGTGAAAGAACAGAGCCATGTGGAACACCACTGGACACAGAGAAAGGGCTAGATGTTGCGCCATCAACAACTACAGATATAGAACGGTCAGTGAGAAAACTGGAAATCAGAGAACAGAAAGAATGGGTAAAGCCGTAGGCGGGGAGTTTGGCCAACAGAGCCTTGTGCCAGACTCTGTCAAAAGCCTTAGAGATATCAAGGGCGACGACAAAGGATTCCACATAGTTCCTCAGAGAAGATGACCATACATGAGTAAGATAGGACAGGAGATCACCAGTGGATCTTGCCTTGCGGAAGCCGTACTGGTGATCGGAGATAAGTGAGTTAGATTCAAGGCATTTCAAGAAGTGAGCATTGAGCAAAGTTTCGAAAACTTTAGCAATAGAGGAGGTTAGAGCAATAGGTCGGTAGTTAGAAGGAATAGAGCGGTCACCCTTCTTAGGAACAGGTTGAACTAGAGCATGCTTCCAAGATGAAGGATAGATACTGGTTGACAGAATGAGGCGAAAAAGACGGCAAAGCACGGGAGCCAGTTCATCTGCAAACTCCTTAAGGAACCTTGCAGGGATACCATCGGGACCAGATGCCTTGTTTGTCTTTAGTGAGCGAAGAACCTTATGAACTTTGCGTGAAGAAAGGATAAGGGAGGGCATAGGGTTAGAGAGGGGAAAAGACTGAGGAACAGGTGCGCTGGAATCGTTGATAGAAGAGTTGGCAGAAAAATGAGAGCCAAAGAGAGTGGCTTTGTCAGTGGGAGAGCAAGCTATAGAACCATCAGAACGAATGAGAGGGGGAAAGCTTGAGTTACAGAAGTTTTTGGAGAGGTTTTTGGCTAAGGACCAGAAGCATTTGTCAGTGGGAGAGGAGTTAAGGTCATCAACTTTCCTTCTTATAAAGGAAGCCTTAGACCTTCGAATCTGAGCTGTACAGCGATTCCTAGCTATAATAAAAGCAGAGCGAGTTAAATCGGAAGGAGAGGCTTGGTAAGATCGGTGAGCCTGATTCCTAGCCTGGATAGCCATGGAGCAGGCACGGTCAAACCAAGGTTTAGGGGGAGAGAAAGTTTTTGTAGAAGAGGGGATGTACGCCTCTATTCCCGCGGTCATGATCTCGGCAACTTTTACAGCTACCCGATCAGGGTTGCGGGACCGAAAGCAGTAGTCATCCCATGGAAAGTCAAAGAGAAAGTTACGCAAATTTTCATATTGAGTTCGCTCGAAGTGCCAAAGGCGGCGTTGAGTAGGAGGGATTGGTGGTGGGGGAGCGAAATTGGAAGAGACAGAGATCATGGAGTGGTCTGATTTACCAAGAGGGGAAAGCACGGAATAAGAGTAGTTAGAAGGGTTAGAAGTAAAAAAAAGGTCAAGAATGTTAGCAACTTGTTCGTGACGATCAGGAACACGAGTAGGATGTTTAATAATTTGCTCCAGATGATGAGTAATAGAGAAAGCAAGAGCCTCGCTTCCTCCCACATCAGTGTGAGAAGAATGAAGCCACTCACTGTGGTGTACATTGAAGTCTCCAATGTAGAGAACTTCGGCATGTGGGTGAGAAGATAGCAAGGACTCATGGCACGAGGAGAGATATTCGAAGAAAGATAAAAACTCGGTGGAGTTTGGAGAACAGTAGCAGAAGCAAAGGATGATAGTGGTAGTGGAGAGATAGACTTTTAGCCAGAGAACATCAAAGTCAGGAGATTCAAGGTCCATGAGCCTCACAGTAGGAGTGTTAATGTTGCAGTAAGCACAGACCCCACCTTTGGAACGAAAACGAGTATACAGATTATAGTGGGAGATTTGGAAAGGGTCAGTGGAAGCATGTATAGACAACTGGGTTTCAGATAGGAGGAGGAGGTTAGGGAGGAAAGAGCCCAAGTGCTGTTCCACATATGAAAGATAAGAGTTCAGCCCACGAATGTTTGAATAGTGAAGAGTGAAAGAAGCAGATCTATTAGGAGGTGCAAGGTTAAGAGCAGAACCATTACTACCACTAGGCGTGTCTGCCCTCAAGCCAATGGTGGAGTCAACACGATCCCCGGAGATTCTTCGCACCCCACTATGCCGGGCACTGGGGGCCATTAGTTGTGAACCTTCCATAAATAATGACAAAATGTGAGGAAAAGGAAAGTAAAAGAGACAGATGTGCAGAATGTTGTGACTTGTCAAATGTAATGGAATAGCAAGAGATGTGTAATGAATATGCCAGAATATTCAGTGTGGATGTAGGCATGAGGAAAGGACCGTCCTGAAGGAAGATTCAACCTGGAATTGTCTGGACCAGTCCTAATGCCTTCAGTCGTATATATAAATATATATATATATATATATATATATATATATATATATATATATATATATATATATATATATATATATATATATATATATATATATATATATATATATATATATATATATATATATATATATATATATATATATATATATATATATATATATATATATATATATATATATATATATATATATATATATATATATATATATATATATATATATATATATATATATATATATATATATATATATATATATATATATATATATATATATATATACATATATATATATATATATATATATATATATATATATATATATATATATATATATATATATATATATATATATATATATATATATATATATATATACATTTATATGTATATATATACATATATATATATATATATATATATATATATATATATATATATATATATATATATATATATATATATATATATATATATATATATATATATATATATATATATATATATATATATATATATATATATATATATATATATATATATATATATATATATATATATATAGAAGGTTAAAGGGAATCCAACCTTTTAGCTTATATCTGCTATACTTAGGAATGAACGCATTCTAACTGAATGCCACTATGTTCATATTACAGATTCCCCAACCTCACTCGTGGCTTCATTTTATCATTTAATTCAATTCCCAGTCTCATTCGGGCCATGAAATACAAATAAGCACATTACATATGTGAAAACATGAATCATTTTTTTACCCCGACCGAGACTAGAACCTAGGACTTATGATTACTAAGTCAAGGCGCTACCACTACACCACAGAAGGTTAAAAGGAATCCAACCTTATAGCTTATATCTGCTATACTTAGGAATGAACGCATTCTAACTGAATGCCACTATGTTCATATTACAGATTCCCCAACCTCACTCGTGGCTTCATTTTATCATTTAATTCAATTCCCAGTCTCATTCGGGCCATGAAATACAAATAAGCACATTACATATGTGAAAACATGAATCATTTTTTTACCCCGACCGAGACTAGAACCTAGGACTTATGATTACTAAGTCAAGGCGCTACCACTACACCACAGAAGGTTAAAAGGAATCCAACCTTATAGCTTATATCTGCTATACTTAGGAATGAACGCATTCTAACTGAATGCCACTATGTTCATATTACAGATGACCCAACCTCACTCGTGGCTTCATTTTAGCATTTAATTCAATTCCCAGTCTCATTCGGGTCATGAAATACAAATAAGCACATTACATATGTGAAAACATGAATCATTTTTTTACCCCGACCGGGACTCGAACCTAGGACTTATGATTACTAAGTCAAGGCGCTACCACTACACCACAGAAGGTTAAATGGAATCCAACCTTATAGCTTATATCTGCTATACTTAGTAATGAACGCATTCTAACTGAATGCCACTATGTTCATATTGCAGATTCCCCAACCTCACTCGTGGCTTCATTTTAGCATTTAATTCAATTCCTATTCTCATTCGGGCCATGAAATACAAATAAGCACATTACATATCTGAAAACATGAATCATTTTTTTACCCCGACCGGGACTCGAACCTTGGACTTATGATTACTAAGTCAAGGCGCTACCACTACACCACAGAAGGTTAAAAGGAATCCAACCTTATAGCTTATATCTGCTATACTTAGGAATGAACGCATTCTAACTGAATGCCACTATGTTCATATTACAGATTCCCCAACCTCACTCGTGGCTTTATTTTAGCATTTAATTCAATTCCCAGTCTCATCCGGGCCATGAAATACAAATAAGCACATTACATATGTGAAAACATGAATCATTTTTTTACCCCGGCCGGGACTCGAACTTATGATTACTAAGTCAAGGCGCTACCACTACACCATATATATATATATATATATATATATATATATATATATATATATATATATATATATATATATATATATATATATATATATATATATATATATATATATATATATATATATATATATATATATATATATATATATATATATATATATATATATATATATATATATATATATATATATATATATATATATATATATATATATATATATATATATATATATATATATATATATATATATATATATATATATATATATATATATATATATATATATATATATATATATATATATATATATATATATATATATATATATATATATATATATATATATATATATATATATATATATATATATATATATATATATATATATATATATATATATATATATATATATATATATATATATATATATATATATATATATATATATATATATATATATATATATATATATATATATATATATATATATATATATATATATATATATATATATATATATATATATATATATATATATATATATATATATATATATATATATATATATATATATGAATGTATGTATGTATGTATGCATGTGATTTTGTGTGTGTATTGTCTAGAGGAAGTAAAATTTATAATGCCATGAAAAGACAAGTGATGAATGTTATATTACTCTCAGTGTACGTATATGTACTACATATAAAAAAAATATACAAGAACCATTCTCTTCATGGGATCTATTTGAAAAAGGTTCAAGAAAGGAAGATAGGATGTCTCAGAAATGAGAATGCTGAGGTGGATGTGTAGGGTGACGAGGGAGGACAGTATACGAAATGACCGGATCAGAGGTACAGTGAAGGTGGTGAAGGCTTCGGTGAAAGCGCAGGAGAGGAGATTACAGTGGTTCGGTCATGTGAAGAGGAGAGAAGAAGACTACGTGGGTGTGACAGTGATGGAGATGGACGTGCAGTGCAGACGTAGACTAGGAAGACCTAAACTACGGTGGAAGGACCGACTGAAGGAGGATCTCAGAGAGAGACAGCTGGCGGAGGAGCAAGTGATGGACCGGAATCAGTGGAGACGACTAGTGAAGAGATGCGACCCCATATGAAAATGGGAGCGCAAATAGAGGAAGAAGAAGAAGATAGCATTGTTCCCGGCCAGTATAAATGGTGAAGTTCCGAAAGTAAATAAGTCATTCTAAAACTTTTATCGATTTATACCATCTAAAAGTTAGAAAAACAGTTAAGAGGTAAAAATTTCGATAAGTTTTGTAGCCTTCAACTCATTTGCACAATTTGCAGTGCCCATCGGTTTGAATTTCCCTCTGCTCTAGCATCGGAAATTTTAGAAATAATGTCAGTGATACCAGAGTAGAATATAATATAAAATATAATTAGGTCCTGAGCTACGCTTTGATTGAAATTTAATGTCCATACCTTCCTATTATAAAAAATCCAATATATTATTATACAGATAGAGTTGGTAATGATGAGAAAGAAGCTATACTACATTTGTTTGGTGAATTCGAATTGCCCTTGGAGTGCTCGGTGCTGGAAGTATGTGTAAAGAGTAGTAGTAATAAATTAAACACCATTTTTGGGATGCTAAGACGTGTCATCAACCTGTACCTACGGCCTCTGTGTGAACGGGATGGGTGGCAAACAAGAGACCACTGATGAAAGCGTGGGCGTGGGTCAGATGAAGCGCGTGCAGGAGTGTTTGGACGTATGTTAAGGTGACGCTTATGTGCAGTAGCAAGTTGACCACGTGGTCTGCAAAGGCGTTGTTGCCCCATAGACAGTGGCTCCATCTGTACAGGGGTGAGACAAAGAACAGAGTTAGCCAGGAAAAATACATTCGTTAGATAAGGTAGGAACGCTGTGCATAGTATTATATATATATATATATATATATATATATATATATATATATATATATATATATATATATATATATATATATATATATATATATATATATATATAACTCACTCCAAGAGAGCATGTCAAGCAAAATTATATCTATATCTAACTATTTGTGTATAGCCATATATATATATATATATATATATATATATATATATATATATATATATATATATATATATATATATATATATATATATATATATATATATATATATATATATATATATATATATATATATATATATATATATATATATATATACACCCATACACACACATCGCATTCTGACCCAAAAAAAATAATTTTAAAGCTACGAAAATATAAAAAAAAAAAATAAACGTTCTAACACAAATCTTTCACTTTCGTTATGCAACACATTATGTTTTTAATATTAGTGTATTCTGTCATTCTATAATTATTCACAGCAGGAAACATCAAATACCTGGTAAAGACTTATATATTCGTTAAAATTCCAAAGTCATGCATTTTATCTCTACATATTTCTCCTTTCAGTATTTTTCTAATAGCCAAAGTCGGTTTACATGAAAGTTGAATCTAGCGCTTAGTACTTCTTTATTAACTAAGATTAAAACTACAATATAAGCTCCTCAGGTTGCTTATATGAGTCTTTTGGAACGGAATGACAATAATGATTGATCGTCTCTTACCAGTCTCACAAAATCTCTATTTACAAAATACTTGTCTGGTCGCTATCATGAGAGAACCAATTCTTTTTAATTTAAATTGTTCTTCTTTTCTTCTTCTTTTTCTAATTATTATTATTATTATTATTATTATTATTATTATTATTATTATTATTATTATTATTATTATTATTATTATTATTATTATTATTATTATTATTATTATTATTATTATTATTATTATTATTATTATTATTATTATTACTATTATTATTATTATTATTATTATTATTATTATTATTATTATTATTATTATTATTATTATTATTATTATTATTATCATTATTATTATTATTATTATTATTATTATTATTATTATCATTATTATTATTATTATTATTATTATTATTATTATCATTATTATTATTATTATTATTATTATTATTATTATTATTATTATTATTATTATTATTATTATTAGTAGTAGTAGTAGTAGTAGTAGTAGTAGTAGTAGTAGTAGTAGTAGTAGTAGTAGTAGTAGTAGTAGTAGTAGTAGTAGTAGTAGTAGTAGTAGTAGTAGTAGTAGTAGTATCATTATTATTATTATATGCTAAGTAATAAGTTTAGCTGGAAAAAATCATTGTTCATATTGACGCTTTACCTCATATATTGATATTTTCCTTTACATAATTCATTATCAGCGCACTGTAAAAAAACATTTTTATATTTAATTCGTAGTTACGTTACGTAAGCTTGAATTAAATCCAATAAACTTTTATTTCGGTACTCACTTATGTAATCTGATGCTGTTTTGAAATATATATTCATATAATAATGAGTATTCAAAATAATTCTATAACCACGAGAATCCTTAAGATGTCCTTTATAAAATTAAATTTATATATAAAAGTTGAAAAAGTTCTCATGCTTCTCTAATTTACCTATAACATCTATTTTTTAGCTCACAATCGATTCAAATATCGCGTTTCTTTAGAACATACATGCAACGGCAATAGCTATTTTAACAAGGAAAAATATTCACCTTTCAAAACATGAGCCTAAACTTACCTGAAAGTCAGGATAGTAAGAGGCCGATATGATTTATGAGAGAGAGGATCGTGCATGCGCTTTCCCCAAAAGTCATTAAGGAAGACATTCAGGAAGCCTCTCGTCCCTTGGACATCGGGATTTTTCAGTATGGCACTGATATCGTCATGTACGTACTCCCCACAAAGTCCATTGGCGTACACCACAATGCACGTAAATGCTAAGATAATGTAGATATGTGTGGAGAGAAACCCATTTTTATGCGCAGCTTTACTCTTTAGCACCTCTCCGACTTGGCTCTTCTTTCGCTCACTTGCTTTAGGGTCTTTGGTGGCATCTGCTGAGGCCCTATTTATGGTGGGGGGGTGTTTTAAACTTGCTTGATTTTTTGCATACGTTTCACCAACTTTTGCACGTAGGTCATTGTCACAGTATTTATAATTATTTGCCACATGACGAGTTGAAAACGTACTTGGCTTAAGAGAAAAGTTTAAATGCCCATTTTTGTTTTTCAGCGCATAATTAGAATTTGAAGGATGATATTTTCCAGTATTCCAGACAGCACTTTCCATGGACATTTGTGATTTGGAGCACCCAGTACTGTTATTGAAAATATCATTCATCGCATCAGTGATATTGAATATCATTGCCATCTGCATACCAATGTTATCTGTATATTTATTTCGATTGTTGAGAGCATTCTTTACTTCAGCAAGTCTCTCATATTTCTTTTGTCTCCTTATCTCTTGAATTATCTGGGATTTCGTTTCCCTAATAGTCTTTTCCTTTAATTTCCAATTGACTGCAATTGATTTTAATTTCATTTATGCCTGAGTTCAGCTGTGCAAAATTGAATGGACATTTATTTTCGTATTTTAGTAAGCTCATGAAAGTTTCTCTCTATTTCCTCAATATTCGAGTATGCTTTAACTTCCATTCCTAAGAAACTGCCTTTTATAGGTTTTTATCAAATTTTGAAAGCACCCGTCATTGTAGTTTTTGGCACTCTCTTTGTTATCCATCAACTGGAATCTACGTCCGAGTGAATTCTTCTTTTGCTGGTTAATTTTACCTTTTAGTTCTTTACATTTGGAGTCCTATCCATCAAAATATTCATAAAGAGAACATATCCAGAATAGTCACTTATTGGATTCAAGTCGAAAACTTTACCAATATGTTACACCACTCATTTATATCATCACTTACAGGAAAAAAAAAATCCGTTCTGTAACTTGGCTCACTTGTACTTAATTTCTAGAGAAGAAAACAGAATAGTTGGGAATCCGAGTCACTGATTAGTTCATCTCACCCTCTTTTCATTTAAACCCACTCTGTTATCTTATTCATCCCGGCATATCATGAATGGCTTTAATATTTTTAATATTTAATTTTTCTTTATTGAGTAAAAATATAACGTGCGAAGGAATTCCCCATACCAATAATTTTCAAGATTTCTCAGATTATCGTGAATACTCTTCGTAATATCATTGTCATTTTTATCTAAACTCTAAAATTGGAAAACCTTTCTTGCATTTGTTTCTCAATAAAATTCCTGTTTAGTTTTTCAAATTGGTTTTCTTTTATCATTCTGCATATTTCATGATTATATATGTTTTCAGTATCATATAAAAGTTCTTTAAAACATCCACGATAAATCAGTATATTATGGTAACACTGAAAATGAAGAGAATATTATAAACAGTGTTATTATTGCAGATTGTTAGTATATATGACCTAGTATCAATTTATATAAGCATGTTTTTTTTCTTACAGTGCGTTCTCTGAAAATCAGAATAACATTAATAAGAATATTTGAACCATCATGACTAATGCGCGGTCTATCTTAATACCAAAATGAATCACTCGGAATATTAACAGTGAGCTTGTGAATGTATATAAATTATGAATTACATAAATATGAAAAATAAAACAATTGCCATAATTAATAATGAAAAAATCCATCAGCACTAGAAAAGCTTAGTATGAACATTTTTATTCAGATAATTTTAGGTCTTCAGAGAAATCTGATATAGTGCATATTCTTTCTTTCAAACTTTGTTACAATAATAAGTTTCCTTATCATTACCTTGGAACGCAACTCTGACCCACTATTTAAATCAACCATAAAATATTTGCTTTAGATATTCTTACTCTGAAGAAAAAAAAATCGAATAAATTATACAAAGTCCGAAAGATACTGATCTTTTTGCTGATTTTAAAAACGTTTGCCCCTTATTTCGCAGGTGTTTTTCATATTTGCAGATAATATGAAGCATTGTTTTAATCTAGTTTACAATATTCTGGCTGCCCGTCATTAAATAACAGTTGGACCTATAGTATTGGTTGCTGCATTAAAATAATGATCAGTATTGAACTAATAACAAACGACATCTACAACAAGAAAAGAAAAGCAGCTCTGCATATAAACATTGACCCATTTCTAGTTTTGCAAATGATGGACAAAATTGCCTAACAAAATGTATTAAAAGTGTGCTTTGATACAATAGACTGTTAAGGATAACTGCGTATATTAGATTATTCACAAATAATGATCGATTTTTTTTTCAGAAATAGCCATCGTGAAAAGAGAGAAGAATGCATCCATCTCATGTCATTTCATGATACAATCATTTACTGCGAATCTTGATGAGAAAGACGACACTAAAGCTTAACAATCAGTAACCAGATTTCTATGGAAAAAGCTTCGATCATTCCTCTCAAAGTTCATTTTAGGATCTGAGCATTCATTTTTATTCATTATCAAGGTGCATTTTAATTTAAACTCATTGTCTTAAGCTGTTGTTGGTGGTGTTATTGTTGTTGTCCTTGTTGGCATCATTATTATTATAATTACTATCTATCTACCTTGGCTGTCTCCCTCAATTGGGGGGTAGCCGACATAAAAAAAAGAAACAATAAGGGGATTACTTTGCTCTATGGGTAATGACAAGGGAGCTAGCGACCGTTCAGATGGCACTGCTGGAGTGCCACAGTCCATCCTCCCGCCTCTTCCACAACCTGTGTCGCTTCACACCTGCCAACTCCTCCTAGTGCCCCTACCAAAGATCTACCTCTGTAAGATGCAACCCCATGGTAACAGCAGATGCCCATCAGAGCTGCGTCACAATCGCTCGCCACTCATTCCTCTTCCTAGCACGCTCACTTGCTTCCCTCACATCCATCCTCCTATCATTCAAGGCTCTCCTTTCTCCATCCATCCACTCAAACCTAGGCCTCCCTCTAGCATTTCTTTCATCAACTCTCGCATTCATCACCTTTTTCAGCAGTCTTTCATCATTCATCCTTTCCACATGGCCAAACCATCTCAGAACATTCATGTCTACTCTGTCTTCAAATTCTTTCCTCACACCCATTCTTGTTCTTACCACTTCATTCCTAACCCTATCCAACCGAGATACACCAATCATACTCCTCAGGCATTTCATCTCAAACACATTTAGTTTCCATCTCTCATTTACTTTCATACCCCATATAACTCTGATCTATATATCACAGTTGGCACAACCACTTTCTCATACAAAACTTTCTTAACATTCATTTCCAACCCTCTATTCTTCATCTCTCTTTCAGCGCACCCAACACTTTACATCCTTTAATCACTCTGTGACACACATCTACTTCCACTCCACCATTTGTGGCTATAACCGAGCCTATATATTTAAATTGATCAACTTCCTCAAGTGTCTCTCCATTCAGCATAACATTCAATCCAGCATCATCCTCATTTCTTCTACACCTCATAACCTTACTCTTTACCACATTCATTGTTATTATTATTATTATTATTATTATATTATTATTATTATTATTATTATTATTATTATTATTATTATTATTATTATTATTATTATTATTATTATTATTATTATTATTATTATTATTATTATTATTATTAATATTATTATTATTATTGTTATTATTATTATTATTGTTATTATTATTATTATTATTATTATTATTATTATTATTATTATTATTATTATTATTATTATTATTATTATTAATATTATTATTATTATTGTTATTATTATTATTATTATTATTATTATT
Organism: Halocaridina rubra; assembly: GCA_037179515.1. Classification (NCBI taxonomy): domain Eukaryota; kingdom Metazoa; phylum Arthropoda; class Malacostraca; order Decapoda; family Atyidae; genus Halocaridina; species Halocaridina rubra. Next base: position 40,578 of record JAXCGZ010017582.1, on the reverse strand, counting down.
ATTATTATTATTATTATAATAATAACAATAATAATAATAATAATAATAATAATAATAATAATACTAATAATATTAATAATAATAATAATAATAATAATAATAGTAAAAATAAGAGTAATAATAATTATTATTATTATTATTATTATTATTATTATTATTATTATTATTATTATTATTATTATTATAATTTTAATAATAATAAATATAATAAGTAATAATAATAATAATAATAATAATAATAATAATAATAATAATAATAATAATAATAATAATCATTATTATTATTATTATTATTATTATTATTATTATTATTATTATTATTATTATTATTATTATTATTATTATTATTATTATTATTATTATTATTATTATTGGCTGATGTGGGCACCCATCATCCGCTCCCTTTGATCTTGTCTTTAGCTCATATTCAATGGGGGAATCTTTGTAGATAGATGTGCATTTTATTTAGGTTCTTGTCAGATCTATCTACAGTATATTATGTCAGAGTGGTTGATCTGAATGTTTATATCTACCATGGCAAAACATTGCATCTGAGAGCTCATTTTCTCCTGGGGTGGAGGGGATATTAATGCAGCAGCCTTCTTCCCCTGCGTGTCTTGAAAATCGTGTGAGTGGAAAGGAGTGGAGGACTTAATCCCCCCCCCCCATACACTGTTAAACCTGCACTGAGTGAAAGAACACGGGGATATTCTAGTAAGAGAATTCCAGCCAGAACCCCAGTACTTGGATCTCTGAATGTGGTGTGAGTGAGAGTAAAAGGGAGGAGATTGGTGATATGTTCGTGAAGAGAAGGTTGGGTGTCCTTGAATTGAGTGAAGCAGGGTTGAAAGGGGAAGGTGGGGAGCATTTTGGGAGAGTGGTAGTTGGGTATCTAGAACAGATGGCGGACGCAGAAGAGGAGGGGGGGCCCTATTGATGAATGAATAGATTAGCAAGTGTGTGGCCGAGTGGCAGGAAGCACCACCAAGGATTATATGGATGTAAATGATATTGGGATCAGTGGTTGAGGCATTTGTGAGAGAGTACTGGTCCCGGTGGTGAGAGAAATGAGAAGGAAAGTGAATAAGTCATGAATAATATGAGAGAGTGTGTGGAGGCCTTGAGAATGAAAGTCAATGTAATGTTGATGCAAAAGTAGTAAATGAACTAAAAGATGATGTGATTGGGAAGAATTGTGTACCCGGTTGAAATCAGAGTGGAGAGAAAATAATGGATATTTGTACTGAGAGAAAGATGTTGCTTGTCAATACTGTGCTTAAAAATAAGAATATGCATAAGAATTTATTGATGAGAGAAGATAACAGTTGCGTAGTTGATGAAATATTAATGGGTTAAGTCTTGGTGGACAGAAGGGTGTATGGAAGAGTACCTGATGTGAATGTACTGAAATGCTATTGGTGGAATATCTGCTCGTTATTAGTGGAGAGTAGAGTGAAAGTGGAATAAAGGTGGAGAAAGAGGAAATGGGATGAGGGAATAGATATGTGAAAGTGAGCTAATTGAATAAGACAGAAAGAATATGAGCATAAGAATGGTCTGAAAAATGTGTGGAATGTAGTGAAAGAAAAGATGATGGAGGGAGTGGAATAAGAATAGAAGTGTTTTTAGGAGTAAGTTCTGTAGTGTACAGAGGTAGTGTGTGTGAAATGAGATGAATGAGCAGAAGAAGAAGGAAAGGCAGAGTGAGGTGGTATGGAAAGGTGAGTGCAGCAGTGGCTGAAAATAAAAATGTAATGTAGAGGCATATGAAAGCTACGGTGCAACGAGGAGCTTAGCAAAGGTATGGTGAGAGAGGCAAGGCAAGGGAAAAAAGAAGATGAGAGATTGGGTAAATAATAATAATAAAAATGTTTTGGAAGAAAGTGAAAAGAGTGAAGAAAGGTGGGTCTGGGGGGTGAAAGAAGCATATAAGGAATTGCTAGTGAGTAGAATAAACCTGAGAATGAGATGGGATGAGTATTTCCAGTAAATACCATTTGTGAAAGAAAATAAAGGGGCAGAAATTGTGGCTGAGGTAGATGCATGGCAATGCTAAGTGAAGAGAATAATACAGGACTTAGACGAAAGTAGGTAGAAATAACACTGAATGTAATGAAAGTATGCAAAACACCAAGGTTTGATAAGTGCCATGTAAAATGTTTGTCAAAAGATGGGGAGTTAATAGTGGAATGAATGGTTAGGCTGTTGAATGTATGGCTCAAGAGAGACAGGACCCCAATTGATTGGAGTAAATGATGTGTATTTCCATTTTTAGAGGGAAGAGAGATAAATACAAATGTAGCAGCTTTAGAGGAATTACTTTACTGATATAAAAGGGATATGAAAGAGTACTTATCGAGAGACCTATTAGAGGAATTGAAAGAATGATCAGGGAAAACAGTTTGGGTTCAGGAGAGGAATAGAGGATATTGATCAAGTGTTTGCGGTAAGACAGGCGTGTAAGAAGTTCCTAGAGGGACACCTTTTGGGCTTTTACAGGCTCCGACAAAGCATATAATAGAGATGATAGACTGGGATTGTGGAGTGTAGTGTGATTGCATGAAATAAGTGGAGGCTTAGTGAAAGTGGTCAAGAGTCTTTACATGAACAGTAGATCATGTGTTAAATTCAAGAATGACAAGAGCGATTAATTTAAGGTGGATGTGGGGTTATGCTAGGGTTGTGTAATGATGCCATGGTTGGTTAATACGTTAGTGGATGGAGTGATAAGGTAATTAAATGAAAGAGTGCTAGACAGAGGGTACAATTAGTTGGTGAAAATAGAAATTTGTGTAAAATGAAACAATTGCAGTTTGCTGATGACATAACACTGGTGGCCGATTCTGAGGATGAACTGAAGCAGTTGGTGAATGGGTTTGCTAAGATGTATGAAAGTAGAAAGTTTTGGGTAAATGATGATAAAAGTAAAGTCATGAAATGCACGAGGAGTGGTAGCGTTGGCAGCCTGATTGTGAGAGTGAATGAAGAAAATGGGGAGATGCTTCATTAAGTTGAGAGTTTTGAGTATTTTATGTCACACATGATATTGAAGGGATGAGTAGATACATATGTAAAGCA
>JAXCGZ010017582.1:0-22500 GCA_037179515.1 Halocaridina rubra | reverse complement strand
GAACGAGTATGTAGAACACTTGGGTATGAATGTGAATGAGGTGTTGATGGGGTAACTGTGAAGTATGAGTAACTGATGGAAATGAGAGTGGAGAGAAAATGATGAAAATATGCATTGAGAGAATAATGCCGATTGCCAATGCTGTATTTAAAAAGATAGGAGGTGAGTGGAATAGCATTCGATAGGAATGTACTGCGAAAAGCAAGAGGTGGAAAGTGATCATTGTTTGGTGGAAGTTGGATTGAGAGTGGAAAAAAAGCATAGAAAAGGGAGAAGGGTGGGAGGAAGAGAGGTGTTAAAAGTGAGTAAACTGAATAAGAAGGAAAAAAAATGCGAATATAAGGCTAGTCTGAGGATTGTGTGAAATGTACTGAAAGGGCAAGGGTTGGAGTGCAAGAAGAATAGAAATGTTTTAAGGAGGAAGCTCAGAAGGGTGAGACTAGTGTGTCGAAGCAAAAGGAAGGGTAGTGAATAGTGGAATGAAGAGGGGAGTGCCATACTGGCTGAAAAAATATGCATAGTGCAAAAAAAAGCTTAACGAAGCATGTTGTGAGGGGGCCAAGGAGAAAATTTTTAAGGAATAAAAAGAATTTATTAAAAAGTGAAGAGAAAACAGGGAGAAGGTGAAAAGAACGGATTGGAAGTTGAGAGTTGACGAGATAAAAGTGAAAATAAGATGGGCTGAGTATTTCAAGGAACTGTTGAATGAGCAAGATGATGAAGATATGATACTGTTGTTTGGGGGAAATGAATGGAGAGAGTCAAAGTTTGGCGAGAACAATAGGGAAATAACAAAAGGGTAGTGAGAATAATGAAAGCAAGTAAAGCAGCAGGGATAAACAAACAAACAAACAAACAAAAACATTTATTTCCATTTTGTACAATGGTTATTCAACATTAATAGTAACTTATAAGTAGACATGTAATTAAACTAATAAATAAGAGGGTTAGACATATAGTTAAATTAAATGTAGCTTTCATAGAAAATAATAATGCTGTAATAAAAATTTTAACAATAATGTTAATAATAAAGTAGTAAGTATGCCACTAGATACAGGATCGTTATTATCGGCATCATTTCCATATTTGTTTCCTTACAATGAGAATAATTAGTTCTTAATGAGCAGCAACTATTTGTCCAAAAGAAAACTATATAGTTTGCCTTTGAAAGCTGTGAAGGAGGATGCATTTTTATGATGCTCTGGAATATTATTCCAGAGTGTTGGCCCTTTGATAGTGATCATCTTTGAACCTGCTTCTGTGTTTGTTCTGTGAATAAAGAGCTCACTGCTCTGTCTTGTGTTGGTTCCCCTTATATCCCTGACTGTTTTTAAATCAAATAGCCAGCTAGGATAATGATGGTCCAAAATTTTGAATACAAAAACATAAATAGCATAAGCGACCTTATTTTCTGCCCGCAGTCACCCAAGTTTATTGAGAGCTGGTGTGATGTGGTCATATTTTCTTATTCCTCCCAGGGCAACTCGAGCTGCAAAATTAATAAGCTTCTGTATTCTGTTTAACTGAGTCTTAGTGGTAGCTCCCCAAACAGTTGTGCAGTAATTAATGTGACTTAGGGCTAGAGATTCAACAACAGTTATTCGAGTGGTAGTCTCAAAATTGTCTTTTATACGTGATAAGTACATTAATGTTCCTGTAACCATTTTGCATACTTTATCTATGTGGGAATCAAACAACATGTGGTTATCAAAGTGAATTCCTAGGTTTGACTGTTTTGCTAGGTGTGATAATATTGTCGCAAAAATTAATTGTTGTGTTTTCTGAAATTTGTGCTATGTGGAACCTTGAGCCAATAAATATGCACTGTTTTACTTTCGTTAATTAACAGCCCAATTTCTTGGAAATAGATTTTAATTTTTGACAGAGTGTTTTCTGCTCTTAAAGTTGAGTGTCATCTGCATATTGTACGACTAGACAGTCAGAAATGAAAGAAGATAGATCATTTACGTAAATGGAGAAGAGGATAGGACCAAGTACTGATCCCTGTGGAACACCAAATGATGCATTTTTTGGCACAGAGATAATGTTGTTAAGACGTATGGACTGTTTACGATTAACCAGCTTGGATCAATATTTAAGTTAATATATTTACTTAAAAGAATTTCATGGTTTACACTGTCGAAGGCTTTTGATAAGTCTAATAATACAAGAAGAGATATTTTTTTCATATCTATATTATTATATATACTATTCGTAACTTTAAGCAGTGCAGTTTCCGTCGAAAGTTTCGGTCTGAAACCATGTTGGTTAATACTTATTATTCTATTTGATTCTAAATATGACATAAGTTGGCATGCAACAGTTTTTTCTAATATTTTAGAGCAAATGTTTAGCAGGGAAATGGGACGATAGTTTGTCACATCTTCTCTGTCCCCCTTTTTATGCAGAGGTATTACATGTGATATTTTCCAAGAGTCAGGAAACTTTTTAGTAACAATGGAAGTGTTCATAAGAGTTAGAATATAGGATGCAATCATGGGTAGAGCATCTTTGATGAACTGAAATGGTATACCATCTGAACTATAAGTTTCTTAGGCTCTTTATGGTAAGAATTAGGGTAGCACAATCGATAGGAATTATCTTGAAGTACTCTCTTGTGTTTTCATTGGAAGAATTGTCCTTTAAGCAATTACTCATATTCACTGAGTTGATGTTTTCTTGAGTTTTTTCATATGTATTTTTGCCAACGTTAGCAAAATAGTTATTAAAGTTTCCTGCTTTGTCTTTCAACTCCGTAATATTTTCATAACTTTCTGAGGTACTCTTTTCATTTGGTATCATGCTTCTTATCACTTTCCATGTTGCTGCTGTATCATGTCTAGAGTCATTAAATTGTTTTTTTGTAAAAGTCTTTTTTACTTACACTGATGAGAGATCTGACACGTTTTTTTTCTGTTTTATAATGCCTCTTTGATGTCATTAGTTAGCCAGGGGGCTGAGGGGCGGGTTATTTTTCTTGTTACAATGGGTGCACAACTATCTAAGCATTCAAGGAAGACTTTTGTTAGAATCTCAACCTGCAAATCGACCTTATCTGTGTATTTAATTCTATTAAGTGCATTTGTGTTGTTGATTAATGTTTCACAAAAGATATCAGGGGAGTAATTTCTTAGACACCGGAATGTCTTGAGGAGAGGCTTCCTTTTGGGATAGGTAGATGTCATGAAGAATGCATGTCAAAAAGTGTGATACACTAGAGACTTTGATTGTGAGGTTGGAGCTTGCATGCGCCAGAAAAAGATGGGAAGGAATGTATGAATGTTCTACTTTTTAAAGAGAAGGGAGATAATTATGAGTGTTGATCAAGGGAATTAAGAAAGGTACTGATGGAGGATAGAGGACTGAGAATCAGCAGGAAGAAGGCAGAGTACTGGAGGTTGAGAGGGGGAGGTGTTGAAAACAGGAGAATAAGGATTAAGTTAGAGGATAAAGTGCACAAGACAGTTGTGAGACCTGTGATGATGTATGGAGCAGAGGCATGGGCAATAAAGAAGACTCAAGAGAAAAAACTGGATGTGGCAGAGATGAGGTTGTAGAGATGGATGTGTGGGGTGACAAGAAGCGATAAGATCAGAAACGAGGTAAGAGAAATATCAGGTAAGATACAAGAAAGTAGACTAAGATGGTATGGTCGTGTCGTTAGGAGGGATCAACAGTATGTTGGGAAGAGGGTGATGGAAATGGATATACAGAATATGAGAGGGAGGGGGAGACCAAAGCGTAGGTGGATGGATTGCATCAATGACGACCTGAGGTCTAAAGGTTTGTTGGGTGATGAGGTATGGGTCAGAAACATATGGAGAACACTGGTCAGAAACATCGACACCACATAAAAGTGGGAAAAGATGTAGGCGAAGAAGAAGAAGAAGAAGAAGACTGAGAGATTAATCAGAGAAAACTGTTTGGGTGCAGGAGAGGAGAGTTATCTGTGGCTCAGGTGTTGTAACAGACAGGTGTATTAGAAGCTCTTAAAGAAAGTAGGGACACCTTTTGGGCACCTATGGACTTATAGAAAGCTCGTAACAAAGTTGACAGAGAGGCACTGTGGTGCGCATTACGATTGTATGGAATAAGTGAAAGATTACTGAAAGAAGTCAAGCGTTTTTACATGACTAGTACAACTTGTGTTAGAGTCGGAAATGGTATGACTGATTAGTTTGAGGAAAATGTGGCACTATATCAGGGTTGTGTTATGTCATCATGGTTGCTTAATATGTACATGGAAGGAGAGATAATGGGTGTATATGAAAGAGTACTGGGTAGAGGCTTTGAAATGGTAGGTGAGAACAGAAGGTTGTAGAAAGGGAATTAATTGTTATTCGTAGATGACACAATATTGATGGCTGATTCTTAAAATGAACTGAAGTATTTGGTGAATGGGTTTGTTAGGGTATGTGAAATTAGAGTTCCATGTGAATATTGGAAAGTGTTGCTATTTTGGCCATTATTGTTTATAATGCTGGTATAATTTTTTTTTTTTCATTTTCTTAACTATTTTGATATTTCGGATTTTTTCAATTATTTTCGTTAGAATTGCCAAACTTATTGCTAATGTAAGTATTTATTGCTCCTATTGCTAATATGAATGCAGTTGCTTTTAATATATGTATTTTGGAAAAATAGTTGCAACTTTGTTATTATTACAGCTTTGTTCATTATTGTTGCCAATGTAGTTTTTATAGCTAATTTGGTCGTTATTGTTACTATGGCTCTTTTTAATTTTTCTTTTCTATAATGTTAATAATGATTATGTCGTTACTATTTTTATTATCGTTATTCCCCCATGTATTTCTAACTTTCTGTGTTTATATTAATGTTTTTTGTAAAAATTGGAATTACTTTTTTTTTTGGTGTTGGTGTTATTTTAGTTATTATTTTGATATTATTACAATTTTGATCATTATTGTTACAATACTTATTGATTTTGCTATTTTGGTCATTATTGTTTATATTGCTGGTATTACTGATTTTCTTAACTATTTTGATATTTCGGATTTCTTCACTTATTTTCGTTAGAATTGCCACAATTATAGCTAATATAAGTATTTATTGTTATTATTGCTAATATGAACGCAATTTCTTTAAATATATGTATTTTGGACAAATAGCTGCAATTTTGTTATTATTTCAACTTTGTTCATTATTGTTCCTATTGTAGTTTTTATAGCTCTTTTGGTCGTTATTGTTTCTATGGTTCTTTTTAATTATTTTTTTCTATATTGTTAATAATGATAATGTTGTTACTATTTTTGTCATCATTTCTAACTTTCGGAATTGTTATTAATGTTTCTGTAAAGAATGGAATTGCTGTTATTATTGGTGTTGCAGTTATTTTTGTCATTATTTTGATGTTATTGCAATTTTGGTTTTTATTGTTACAATTCTTATTGATTGGAGTTGCTATTTTGGACATTATTGTTTATATTGCTATTATAACTGATTTTATTTTTCATTTTCTTAAATATTTTCATACTTCGGATTTGTAAATTTCTTTTTCGTTAGAATTGCCACACTTATTGGTAATATAAGAATTTATTGTTACTATTGCTAATATGAATGCAATTGCTTTTAATATATGTACTTTGGACAAATACTTGGAACTTTGTTATTATTATAACTTTGTTCATTATTTTTGCCATTATAGTTACTAACGCTCTTTTTAATTATATTTTATGATTAATAATGCTTATGTTGTTACTATTTTTATCATTATTATTTTGCTATGTATTTCTAACTTTCTCAGTTAATATTAATATTTCTGTAAAGAATGGAATTTCGATTATTATTGGTGTTGCAGTTATTCATGTTATTATTTTGATATTATAGTAATTTTATTCATTATTGGTTTAATTCTTATTGATTAAGCTGTTTTGGTCATTATTGTTTACATTCTTATTATAACTGATATTTTTTCATTTCCTTATTGTTACTAGTGACGATATGAATGCATTGGCTCTTAATATTTGTATTTTGGCCAAATAGTTGCAATTTTGTTATTATTACAACCTTGTCCATTATGGTTGTATTTATAGCTATTTTGGTCGTTATTGTTACTATCGCTCTTTTTAATTATTTTTTCTATATTGTTAATAATGATGATGTTACTATTTTTATCATCATTATTCCCTCATATATTTCTATCTTTCTGAGCTAATATTAATGTTTCTGTAAAATTTTGGTGGTATTACTGATATTTATTCCTTTTCATTACTAATTTGTCATTTTTTATTTTCAATTTAATTTTATTACAAGAGCAAAACATTTCTATTGTTAGTAGTTACTGTTGCTATTGCTGATGTCAATAAAATTGCTTTACATATTGGTGTTTTGCTGAAATATTTGCCATATATTTTATTAATTTTATTATTACTTTTATTATTGGTTATATTTTGACTTTTATATTTTGACTTTTTTGTCAAGACTGCAAGTGTTTTTGATATATCTGTAATTACTGATACTTTTTATTTACCTTTATAATTTTCCGCATAATTATTTCTATGTGTTTTAATACTGCTTCTTTGATCAATTTTGCAACTTTTTCTGTAATAAATTATGTTTTCATCATTAATAAACTTTATATTTTTAGTGGCTAGAGAATTTCCCATTTTATCTTCAAGCTTCGTAGAAAATTTCTGTAAAGAATGCAAGTGCTTTGATGATTGGTGTTGGAGTCACTTTTATCATTGTTTCAGCTTTGTTCTTTATAGGTATTATTCTTGTTATTATTACTCTTTTGGTCGTTATTGTTACTATAGCTCTCTTTAATAATGTTTTTTTTTGTTAATAATGTTGATATTATTGCTGTGTTTATCATTATTGTTGCAATTAGTGTTAATATTAGAATTTTGTTCATAATTGTTACTGTTGGTTTTATTATTGCTAATATAACATTTTTTCTCCATGATCATCATCATTATTCATATATCTAATATAAACAAAAAGTTTTTGCTTGAATTCTACTATGTATTGCTAGTTTTTGTAGTTAACACTAGTAATTATGTAAAATATTGCAATTGATTTTATTATTGGTGTTGCAGCTACTTTATTTATTTATTTATTTATAATTGCAAGTCTGATTTTGTATTTGTATTTACGTCGCTATTGATAATATTGCTGGTATTACTGATATTTTTAAATTTCTAATAATATTTCCTTATTTCTGATTTTTTTTATTATTTTCATTAGAATTGCCATGCACATTCATATTATTAGTTGATATTGTTATTATTGCTAGTAATAATAAAATTACTTTTAATAAATATGTTTTAATCAAATTGTTACAATTTTGTTGCTATTACAATTACGTCTTTATTGTTGCTATTGTTCATCTATTGCTATTTTGGTCTTTATTGTTGCTATTCTATTTTTGCTGCTATTTAAAAGATATTTGTTAGAATTACTCTGTTTATTACATAACATAATGGTTACTGGTGCAAATTATATTATTATATATTTTTCTAAAATTATTAATTAAAAGATATTTACTGTTCAACTATTATTTTAAGTTTTTCTTAATATTCATGGTCCCATTTTGCCATTTTTAATATTCATTTTAATACTGATGCTATAATCGCATTTTTAACTTGTTTTTCAGAACTGCAGATATTTCTGATAATTTGATAATTACCATTATTTTTAATTTCATTTTGCAATTTTGCACATAATTATTACCTTTGGCTATATATGTGTGGTTTTTTTTATTAGTATTGATACTTTTTCTGTTATAAATGGCATCATTTCTTCTTGCAATTATGCACAATATTTTTAATTTGGGTTATATTGATACTTTTTGGTTTAGTATTGCTACTTATTATGTTATAAATTATTTTTTTTTCATCACTAATATTATTTTTATTTCTAGTGGTAAGATATTTTGTCTTTAAATTCTCCAATTTGAATATAATTATAGTATATAATGTTAATATTGGTGTAAAGATTGAAATTGCTTTGATTATTGATGTTAGAGCCATTTTTGTTATTACTACAACTCTATTGACATCATTAATATTTTATCATGCTTCTTACAATAAGTTATTATTACTATTTTGCTCATAATTGATACTATAGGTTTTATTATTGCTTTTTTGATCAGTATTGCTGCTTTTGCTAGTATAAGTGCTTTTTCATCATTAAAATAATTCTCATCTTTTATGGCTAAAGAGTTTTTGTTTGAATTCCACTATATAATACTTATTTTCTTTATGGATTTCAATATTTATGCTATTTTTTTATGTATAATGTTACTATATCTGTTAAGAACGCAGATGCTTTGATTATTTGAGTTTGAATTATTTTTTTTTTATTATTACAACTTTGTTCTTTATATTTACTATTCTTGTTTTTGTTACTATTTTGGTCGTTATTGTTACTATTGCTAATCATCTTAGTACTATTTTTATCAATATTATTAATATTAGTGTTGCTATTAAAATTTTATTTATAATTGTTACTATAGATGCTATTATTGTATTTGTCTATTAGTATTGCTGCTCTTGCTGGTATAAGTATTTTTTTTTCATCATCATTATTCCTATCTTGTACAAAGTTGTACTAACATCAAAAATAACTCCAACTCCAACTATCAAAACACTTGCATTCTTTACAGAAATGTTACAAAATTATTAAAGATAAACTGAGGCATTGAAACAAAAACTCTTTATCCACTGGAAATAAAAATTTTATTCATGATTAAAAATATATTCATAACGGCAAAAGTTGCAATATTGATCAAAGTAGCAATATTAAAATGCAAGGTAATAATTATGTACAAAATTGCAATGATAAATGAAAAATAATAGTAATTACTTAAATATCAAAGATATTTGTAGTATTGAAAAAAGACAAAATATAAGATGACAATAATATGTAGCAATACTAATATAAAGAGTATCAATACATTCAAAATTAATAATTATGTGCAAATTTTCAAGAAGACATGAAGTCATTTATAACAGAAAAAGTAGCAATACTAATCAAATAACACTTACATAGCCAAAAGTAATAATTATGTGCAAAACTGCAAAATAAAATGAAAAATAATAGTAATTACCATTTTATCAAAAATATAATAGTTGAACAATAACAAATATCTTTTAAATATCAGCAAAAATAGAATAGCAACAATAAAGACCAAAATAACAATAGATGAACAATAAAGACGTAATTGTAATAATAAGAAAATTGTAACAATTTTATTAAAACATATATTAAAAGCAATTTTACTATTACTAGCAATAACAACAATATCAATTAATAATATGAATGGCAATTCTAACGAAAATAACAAAAAAATCAGAAAAAAGAAAATATTATTAGAAATTTAAAAATATCAGTAGTACCAGCAATATTATCAATAGCGACGTAAATACAAATACAAAATCAGATTTGCAATTATAAATAAATAAATAAATAAAGTAGCTGCAACACCAATAATAAAATCAATTGCAATATTTTACATAATTACTAATGTTAACTACAAAAACTATGTTAGATATGTTAGATATATGAATAATGATGATGATCATGGAGAAAAAATGACTTATATTAGCAATATATTAGCAATAATAAAACCAACAGTAACAATTGTGAACAAAATTCTAATATTAAAAATAATTGTAACAATAATGATAAAAATAGCAATAATATCAACATTATTAACAAAAAAAAACATTATTAAAGAGAGCTATAGTAACAATAACGACCAAAATAGCAATAATAACAAGAATAATACCTATAAAGAACAAAGCTGAAACAATGATAAAAATGACTCCAACACCAATAATCAAAACACTTACATTCTTTACAGAAATTTTCTACGAAGCTTTAAGATAAAATGGGAAATTCTCTAGCCACTAAAAATATAAAGTTTATTAATGATGAAAACAAAATTTATTACAGAAAAAGTTGCAAAATTGATCAAAGAAGCAATATTAAAACGCATAGAAATAATTATGCGGAAAATTATAAAGGTAAATAAAAAAGTATCAGTAATTACAGATATATCAAAAACACTTGCAGTCGACAAAAAAGTCAAAATATAAAAGTCAAAATATAACCTCAATAATAAAAGTAATAATAAAATTAAAATAGGACTCGTAAATATTAAACAAAAATTAAGATAATAACACAAGTAGCAATAAATAAAAAGACAAAAATAGCAATTATTTTAGAAGAGTAAAAATAATGGGAAAAGGTCAATAATAATATCAATTGTACCAGTAACCCTTATAATAGCACAATACTAACAAATATCTTTTAATTATCAGGAAAAATAAGATATTGCGAGAACAATAAAAAGTACCAATGAAAGCAATGACGAACAAAATAGCAATAACAACAATAAAGATGAAATTGTAATTATAAAAATATGGCAACTATTTCAGCAAAACACCAATATGTAAAGCAATTTTATTGACCTCAGCAATAGCAACAGTAACTACTAACAATAGAAATGTTTTGCTCTTGTAATGAAATTAAATTGAAAATAAAAAATGACAAATTAGTAACAAAAAGGAATAAATATCAGTAATACCACCAATATTAACAATTATGGACGAAATAGCAATAAAAACAGAAATTGAAAATATAAAAACTATTATTATAATAATAGCAAAATAACAATAAAAATAACTACAACACCATTCATAAATGCAATTTCATTCTGTAGAGAAATATTAACATTAACTATAAAAAGTAGCAATACATAGGATAATACAATCAAAAACTCTTTAACCATTAAATATAAGAATAATGATGATGATTAAAAGAATACCTATAACAGCTAATCTAAAAAATAATAATAAAAACTATGAACAAAAAATTATGAAAATTATTTTAATAGCAACACTAATTTTATCAATAATGATAAAAATGGTACTAACAATAATGGCCAAAATAGTACAAAAAGCAAGAATAGTATCTATAAGGAATATAGTTGTAATAATAAAAAAAATAACTCAAACGCCAATAATAAAAGCATCTGCATTCTTTAACGATATAGTAATATTATATACAAAAATTAGCATAAATATTAAAAACCACAAAGAAAATAAGTATTACATAGTGGAATTCAAACAAAAACTCTTTAGCTCTAAAAATATAAGCAATACTGATCAAAAAAGGAAATAATAAAACCAATAGAATCAATTATGAACAAAATAGTAATAATAACTCATATTGTAAGAATAATGATAAAAAGAGTAATAGCATCAATACAGTTGCAATTATAGTAAAGCTGGCTTTAACATCAATAATTAAAGCAATTTCAGTCTTTACAGAAATAGTAACATTATCTACTAGAATTATATTCAAACAGAAGAATTCAATCACAAAATATCTTGCCACTAGAAATAAGAATAATATTAATGAAAAAAATCATTTATAACGCAGTAAGCAGCAATACTAATCGAAAAAGTACAAATATAGCCAAATTTATTGATCATGTGCAGAATTGCAAGAAGAAATGGTCGTTCATTAACAGAAAAGGTAGCAATACTATTAAAAAAAAAACACTTATATAACCAAAGGTAATAATTATGTGCAGAATTGCATAACGAAATGAAAAATAATAGTAATTACCAAAATATCAAAAATACCTGCGGTACTGAAAAACAAGTTAAAAAATGCGATTATAACATCAGAATTAAAATGAATAATAAAAAGTGTGAAAGGGACCCGTGAATATTAATAATAAATAAAATAATAATTGAATCCATAATTGAAAAGACAAAACAAGCAATAACTTTAGAAAAATATATAATAATAAAAATTGCACCGATAAACATCATGTTATGTATTAAATAGAGCATTTCTAACAAATATCTTTTAAATATCAGAAAAAAATAGAATAAAGTTAAAGTTAAAGTTTCCTGAGTTTTAGCCCTCCTATCAGAGGCATCGCCCCTGCTCTTGTGGGCGTCTGCCAGTGCAAGTCTAATCCCCACTGCGGTGTCCAGACACAGCAGTAACCTTCCCAGCAACCTGCTTAAGCTCTCTGCCTTGAACGGGAACCGATCTCTCGACCTCACCAATGCGAGGCCATCGCGTTTACACGGTGCTAGCCAGAAGGTCTAGCAACAATAACGACCAAAATAGCAATAGATGAGCAATAGTAACGATAAAAAGTAATTGCAATAATAACAAAATTGTAACTATTTGATCAAAACACCTATATTAATAGCAATTATATTAGTATTAGCAATAATAACGTCAACTAATGTGTATGGTAATTCTAGTGAAAATCATTAAAAAATAAGAAATAAGAAAATATTTATATAAATAAGAATATCACCAATACCAGCAATATCATCAATAGTGACCTAAATACAAATACAAAATTAGAATTGCACTTATAAATTAATAAATAAAAAAGTAACTGCAACACCAAAAATAAAATAAATTGCATAATTTTAAAATAATTACTAACTAACTACAAATATCAGAAAATGCATAGGAGAATTCAAGCAAATTTTTTTAGTTATGTTAGATATATGAATAATGATGATTATGATGAAATAATTACTTAAGCTAGCAATATATTAGCAAAAACAAAAGAAAACCGTAGCAATTATGAAAAAAAATTAAAATAATAACACTAATTGTAACAATAATGATAAAAATAGTAATAATATCAACATTATTAACAATAGAGAAAAACATAATTAAAGAGAGCTATAGAAACAATAACGACGAAAGTAGCAATAAAAATAAGAATAATACTAATAAAGAACAAATTTGTAATAATAATAAAAATAACTCCAACAACAGTAATCATAGCATACTTTGCAGAAATTTTCTACTAAGATTGAAGATAAATTGGGAAATTTAGCCATTAGAAATATGCAATTTATTAATGATGAAAAATAATTTATAGAAAAAGTTGCAATATTGATCAAAGGAGCAATATTAAAACACATAACAATAATTATGTGCAAAATTGTACAAATAAATAAAGAAATATCTGTATTGCAGAAATATCAAAAACATTTGCAGTACTGACAAAATGGTTAAAATATACGATGATAACCTCAATACTAAAAGAAATAATAAAATTGACAAAACATGGTTCGTGAATTAACCATAAATTAAGATAATAACACTAGTAGTAATAAAAAAAGATAAAAATAGCAATTATTTTAGAAAAGAAACAATAATGGAAAAAAGTCAATAATAATATCAAGTGTAAAAGTAACCGTTATGCTTTGTAGAAAATAAACAATACTAACAAATATATTTAAATTATCAGGAAAAATAAAATACTAAAAGAACAATAAAAAAGTACCAATAGAAGCAATAACAACCAAAATAACAATAAAACAGCAATAGTAACAAGAAAGATGGAATTGTAATAATAAAAAAATTGCAACTATATCAACAAAACCCCTTTAGTAATAGCAGTAGTATTAAAATCGGCAATAGCAACACTGACTACTAATTATAGAAATGTGTATTGCACTTCTAATGAAAATAAATTTAAAATCAGAGATTACAAAATAGTAATGAAAAGGAATAAATATCAGTAATACACCAATATTAACAATTATGGACAAAATAGCATTAAACACAAAAATTGCAAATATAAAGACCATGGTTATAATAATAACAAAATAACAACACAAATAACTACAATACTATTCATTAAAGCAATTCCATTATATACAGAAATATTGACATTAACTACGAAAAGTAGCAATACATAGGATAATTCAATCAAAAACTCTTTACCCAATAAAGATAAGAATAATGATGATGATGGAAAAAATTACTTATACCATCAATAATAGCAATACTAATAAAAAAAAACAATAAAATCTATGTCAACAATTATGAACAAAATTTTAATAGCAACACTAATTTTAACAATAATGATAAAAATAGTACTAATATCAATACTATTCACAATTCAGAAAAAAAAATGAATAAATGGAGTGATAGTAGCAATAATGACCAAAATAGCAAAAAACAAAAACAAAAACAGCAACTATAATGAACAAAGTTGAAATAATAACAAAAATAACTCTAACTCCAATTATCTAAGCACTTGCATTCTTTACAGATATTTTACAATATGATTAAAGATGAACTGGGGCATTGAAACAAAAACTCTTTAGCCACCAGAAATAAGAATTGTATTTTTGATGAAAAAATTATAATGCAGAGTAATAATTATGTGCAAAATTGCAATAATAAATGAAAATTATAGTAATTACTGAATCATCAAAGATATTTGCAGTATTGAAAATAGACAAAATATAAGTTGACAATAATAAGTAGCAATACTAATCCAAAAGGTATCAATATAACCAAAATTAATAATTTTGCGCAAATTTGCAAGAAGAAATGAAGTCATTTACAACAGAAAAAAGTAGCAATACTAATCAAAAAACACTTGTATAGCCAATGGTAATAATTATATCCAAAATTGCAAAATGAAATGAAAAACTATAGTAATTACCGAACTATCAAAAATATCAGCAATACCGAAAAAGAAGTTAAAAATGTGATTATAACGTCAGTAGTAAAATGAATAATAAAAATTGCAAAAAAAAAATGGATATTAAGAAAAAATTAAAATAATAGTTGAAAAAGAAAAAACAAGCAATGATTTTAGAAAAGTACATAATAATATAAATTTGCACCAGTATTAAATAGAATAATTCAGAAAAATATCTTTTTAATATCAGCAAAAATAGAATAGCAACAATAAGGACAAAATAGCAATAGATGAACAATAGTAACAATTAAAACGTAATTGTAATAATAACAAAATTGTAACAATTTGATTAAAACATCTATATTAAAAGCAATTATATTATTATTAGCCATAATAATAATATCAACTAATAATAAGAATGTGCATGGAAATTTTAACGAAAATAATTAAAAAATCAGAAATAAGGAATTAGAAAAATTTAAAAATATCAGCAATACCAGCAATATTATCAATGGTGACCTAAATACAAATACAAAATTAGAATTGCAATTATAGATAAATAAATAAAGTAGCTGCATCACCAATAATAAAATCAATTCCATATTTTTTCATAATTACCAATGTTAACTAAAAAAAAAACTAGTAATGCATAGTAGAATTAAAACAAAATCTTTTCAATTATGTTAGATATATGAATAATGATGATGATGATGGAGAAAAAATAACATATTAGCAATATATTAGCAATAATAAAACCAACAGTAACAATTATGATCAAAATTCTAATATTAACACTAATTGTAACAATAATGATAAAAATAGTAATAATATCATTATTAACAAAAAAAAAGAAAAACTATTAAAGAGAGCTATAGTAACAATAACGACCAAAATAGCAATAAAAACAAGAATAATACCTATAAAGAACAAAGTTGTAGCAATAATAAAAATGACTCCAACATAAATAATCAAAGCACTTGCATTCTTTACTGAAATTTTCTATGGAGATTGAAGATAAACTGGAAAATTCGAACAAATACTCTCTATCCACTAGAAATATAAAGTTTATTCATGATGAAAATAAAGTTTATTAATGATGAAAATATTGATCAAAGAAGCAATATTAAAACGCATAGAAATAATTATGCGCAAAATTGCAAAAATAGATAAAACAATATCTGTAATTACAGAAATATCAAAAACATTTGCAGTATTGACAAAAGAGTCAATATATAAAAGTCAAAATATAACCTCAATAATAAAAGTAATAATAAAATTAACAAAATTGTGCTCGTGAATATTAAAAAAAAAATTAAGATAAACACAAGTAGTAATAAAAAAAGACAAAAATATTAATTATATTAGAAAAGTAAAATAATGGAAAAAAGTCAATAATAATATCAATTGTACCAGTAACCCTTATGCTTTGTTGAAAATAGAGCAATACTAACAAATATCTTTTAATTATCTGGAAAAATAAAATATTGAGAGAACCATAAAAAGTACCAATGAAAGCAATAACGAACAAAATGGCAATAACACAACAATAGTAACAATAAAGATGAAATTGTAATAATAAATATATTGCAACAATTTCGGCAAAACACCAATATTAAAAGCAATTTATTAATATCATCAATAGCAATACTAACTACTAATAATAGAAATATGTTTTGCTCTTCTAATTGAAAATCAGAAATAACAAATTAGTAATGAAATGGATAAATATCAGTAATACCACCAATATTAACAATTATGGACGAAATAGCAATAAAAACAGAAATTGCAAATATAAAGACCAAAGTTATAATAATAACAAAATAACAACAAAAATAACTACAACACCAGTCATAAAAGCAATTTCATTCTATACAGAAATATTAACTTTAACTACGAAAAGTAGCAATGCAAAAACTCTATAGAAATTAAAGATAAGAATAATGATGATCATGAAAAAGAAAATTACTTATACAAGTAAAAGCAGCAATACTAATAAAAAAAATAAAATCTATGGTAACAATTATGAACGGAATTTTAATAGCAACACTAATTTTAACAATAATGATAAAAATAGTACTGAAAAAGAAAAAACAAGCAATGATTTTAGAAAAGTACATAATAATATAAATTTGCACCAGTATTAAATAGAATAATTCAGAAAAATATCTTTTTAATATCAGCAAAAATAGAATAGCAACAATTATTCACAAACAAAAAATATATCACTAAAAAGAGTGATAGTAGCAAAAATTACCAAAATAGATATAAATACAAAATACAGCAACTACAATGAACAAAGTTGTTGTAATACCAAAAATAACTCCAACTCCAATTATCGAAGCACTTGCATTCTTTACAGAAATTTTACAAAATGATTAAAGATAAACTGGGGCATTGAAACAAAAACTCTTTAGCCACTAGAAATAAGAATTATATTTTTGATGAAAAAAAATATTTATAACGGCAAAAGTTGCAATATTGATCAAAGTAGCATTATTAAAATGCATGGGAATAATCATGTGCAAAATTGCAATGATAACTGAAAACTAATAGTAATATCTGAAATATCAAAGACATTTCCAGTACTGAGAAAAAAATGAAAATATGATAATATCAATTATAAAATATTACTGTAAAAATGGAAAAGTAGCCCCTGTAAATATTATGAACAAATTGAAATAATGAGAGAAATAATAATTAAAGACAAAACACGCAATAATTTTAGAAAAATAACAATAAAGGAAAAATGTCAATACAAATATTAATTTCATCAGTACCCATTATGCTAAGTAGTAAATAAAACAATCCTGACAATTATCTTTTAATTATCAGCAAAAATAAAATATTGAAAGAACCATTAAAGGTAGCAATAGTAACAATAAGAACCTAAATTAGTAACAATATAGACAAAATTTTAATAACAAAATTGTAACTATTTGACCAAAGTACCAATTCTTTTTAAGCAATAGCATTAATATTATCAATAGCAACAATAACTACTAATAATAGCAAGATGTATAGCAATCTTAACGAATACAATTTAAAAATCAGAAATAACAAAATAGTAATGAAACTGAAAAAGTATCGGTAATATCAGCTATATTAACAATTATGGCCAAAATATCAATAACAAATTAGAATTGGAATTATATATATTAAAATAAAAATGAATAATTGCAGAACGAAAAATTTAAGTAATTGTATTTTTACATAAATTATGAATAATGATGCTGATGATGAAGAAAAAATGACATATTAGCAATATATTAGCAATAATAGAACCAACAGTAACAATTATGAATAAAATTCTAATATTAACACTAATTGAAACAACAATGATATCAACATTATTAACAATAAAGACAAATATTATTAAAGAGAGCTATAGCAGCAATAACGACCAAAATAGCAAGAATAATACCTATAAAAAACAATGCTTGCAACAATAAAAAAAATTGAAACCAACACCAATAATCAAAGCACTGACATTCTTTACAGAAATATTCTACGAAGCTTTGAAGATAAAATGAGAAATTGGAACAATATAAAGTTTATAAAATAGGCTCGCGAATATTAAACAAAAATTAAGATAATAACACAAGTAGTAATAAAAAAAGACAAAAATAGCAGTTATTTTAGAAAAGTAAAAATAATGGAAAAAAGTCAATAATAATATCAATTGTACCAGTAACCCTTATGCTTTGTTGAAAATAGAGCAATACTAACAAATATATTTTAATTATCAGGAAAAAAAATTATATAAAGAACCATAAAAAGTACCAATGAAAGCAATAACGAACTCATTAGCAATAACAAAACAATAATAACAATAAAGAAGAAATTGTAATAATAAAAATATTTCAACTACTTCAGCAAAACACTAATATTAAAAGCAATTGTATCAATATCAGCAATAGCAACACTAACTACTAAAAACAGAAATATATTTTTCTCTTCTAATGAAAATAGATAGAAAATCAGAAATAACAAAATAGTAATCAAAAGGAATAAATATCAGTAATACCACCAACATTAACAATTATGGACAAAATAGCAATAAAAAGAGAAATTGCAAATATAAAGACAAAAGTTATAACTATAACAAAATAACAACAAAAATAACTACAACACCATTCATCAAAGCAATTTAATTCTATACAGAAATATTAGCATTAACTATGAAAAGTAGCAATACATAGGATAATTCAATCATAAGCTCTGTAACCATTAAAGATAAGAATAATGATGATCATGAAAAAAAGTACTTATACAAGCAAAAGCAGCAATACTAAAAAAGGAATCTATGGTAACAATTATGAACGGAATTTTAATAGCAACATTAATTTTAGCAATAATGATAAAAATAGTACTAATATCAACATTATTCCCAACAACGAAAAAAATATCACTAGAAAGACTGATGGTAACAATAATGACCAAAATTGCAATACAAACAAAATACAGCAACTACAATGAACAAGGTTGTAGTAATACCAAAAATAACTCCAATTACAATTATCAAAGCACTTTATGAGCATTATTATAATAATAACACTAATTGTAATAATAATGATAAAAATAGTAAAACATCATCAATATTAACAATATAGGAAAAAAATAAAAAGAGCGATAGTTACAATAATGACCAAAATAGCTATAAAAACAACAAAGGCAACAATAATGAACAAAGTTGTAATAATAACAAAATTGCAACAATTTGTCCGAAATACAAATATTAAAAGAAATTGCATTCATAATAGTAATAGTAACGATAAATACTTATATTAGCAATAAGTATGGCAATTCTTACGAAAAAAATTGAAAAAATCAGAACTATCAAAATAGTTAAGAAAATGAAAAAAAAATCAGTTATAACCGCAATATAAACAATAATAGCCAAAATAGCAGAATCAATAAGAATTATAACAATAATAAAATAATAATAATATCAAAATAATAAAAGAATAACTGCAACACTAATAATAAAAGTAATTCCATTTTTTACAGAAATATTGATATTACTCAGTAAGTTAGAAATACATAGGAGAATTCAAACAGAAAACTCTTCAGCAATTAGAAATATTGATAATGTTAATGAATAAAAAGTAACTTTTACAAGCAAAGGTAGCAAAATTGATTAAAAGCATTAATAAAAAAATTATAAACAATATAAAATAATAACACTAATAGTTAAAATATTAAGATTATTAGCAATAAAGGAAAAATAGCATCAACAACAGCAATAGTACCAATAACGAAGAAAAATAGTAACGAAAACAAGAATAGTAGCTATAATGATCATAGTTGTAATAACAAAAATAACTCATACTCCAATAATCAAAGCATCTGCGTTCTTTACAGATATAGTAACATTATATTCAAAAATTAGCATAAGTATTAAAATCAACAAAGAAAAAAAGTATCACATAATGAAATTCAAACAAAAAATCTTTAGTCATTAAAAATAAGAATAATGTTAATAATGGAAAAAAGCATTTCTACCGGCAAAAGCAGCAATACTGATCAAAAAGGCAATAATAAAACCAATAGTATCAATTATAAGCAAAATAGTAATAATAACTCTTATGTTAAGAATAATGATAAAAATAATAATATCAATAAAGTTGTAATAATAACAAAAATGGCTCTAACATCAATAATCAAAGCAATTGCAATCTTTACTGAAATAGTAAGATTATCTACTAAAATTATATTCAAATAGGAGAATTCAAACATAAAATATCTTGCCACTAGAAATGTGAATAATATTAATGATGAAAAAAATCATTTATAACAGAATAAGTAGCAATACCAATAAAAAAAAGGTACCAATATAACCTAAATTAATAATTATTTGTAAAATTGCAAGAAATGAAGTAATTTGCAACAGAAAAAGCAGAAAGACTAATTAAAAATACTTATATAACCAAAGGTAATTATTATGTGCAAAATTGCAAAACGAAATAAAAAATTATAGTTATTACCAAAATACAAAAAATATCTGCTATGATGAAAATCAAGTTAAAATGCGATTACAAAGTAAGTATTATAATTAATAATAAAAATTGCAAAAAGGGCCCGTGAATATTAAGAAAAAATAAAATAATAATTGAAGCAATAATTGAAAAGACAAAAAAAAACAATAATTTTAGAAAAGAATTAATAAAGGAGAAATGTCAATAATAATATAAATTGCACCAGTAACCATTATATTATGTAGAAAATAGAGCAATTCTAGCAATTATCTTTTAAATATCAGCAAAAATAGAATAACAACAATAAAGACCAAAATAGCAATAAAAACGTATTTATAATTATATCAAAATTGTATCAATTTGATATATTATTATTACCAATAATAGCAATATCAACTAATAATAGTAATGTGTATGGCAATTCTAGTGAATATAATTAAAAAATAAAAAATAAAAAATATTTATAAAATGAAAAAAATATTAATACCAGCAATATTATCAATAGTGACCTAAATACAAATACAAAATTAGAATTGTAATTATAACTAAATAAATAAAAAAAAGCAACTGCAACACCAATAATAAAATCATTTGTATTTTTACATAATAACTAACATTAACTACAAAAATTAGCAATACATAAGAGAATTCAAGCAAATTTTTTTTTTTATGTTAGATATATAAATAATGATGATGATGATAAAAAATGAGTTATATTTAGCAATACATTAGCAAAAATAAAACCAACGGTAATAACTATGAATAAAATTCCAATAACTAATTGTAACACTACTGATAAAAAAGCAATAATATCAACATTATTAACAATAAAGAAAAACATTATTAAAGAGATGCATAGAAACAATAACGACCAAAATAGCAATAAAAATTAGAATACCTATAAAGAACAAGTCTGTAATAATAATAAAAAAGACTCCAACACCAATAATCAAAGCACTTGCATTCTTTACAGATATTTTCTGCGAAGATTGAAGATAAATTAGAAAATTCAAACAAAATATTCTGTTAATGACGAAAATAAAATTTATTAGAGAAAAAGCTGCAATATTGATCAAAGGAGCAATATTTAAACGCATAACAATAATTATGTGCAAAATTGCAAAGATAAATAAAAAAATATCAGTATTGCAGATGTATAAAAAAATACTTACAGTAATGACAATAAAGTCAATGATAACCTCAAAAAGAGATAAAAAAAATAACGACCAATATAGCTGTAAAAACAACCATGGCAAAATATAATGATCCCAGTTGTAAAAATAACAAAATTGTAGCTTTTTGTCCAAAATACAAAAATTAAAAGCAATTGCATTCATATTATCAATAGTAACAATAAGAATATGAAATAAAAAAAATCAATTATAAAAACAATATAAACAATAATGACCAAAATAGCAAAATCAATATGAATTGCAACAATAATGACCAAAATTAAAATAATATCAAAATAACATAAATAACTGCAACACCAATAATAAAAATAATTCCATTCTTTACACCAGTATTAATATTAACTGTGAAATTTAGAAATACTTTAGAAAATAATCATGATAAAAATAATGACAACATGATCATTATTAATTTAAGAAAAAATAATTAAAAAGAGCGATAGTAACAATATTGACCAAACAAGCTATAAAAACTACAATGGTAACAATAATAAACTAAGAGGTAATAACAACAAAATTGCAACTATTTTTCCAAAATACATACAATAAAAGCAATTAAATTCATATTAGCAATAGTAACGAAAATTCTTATATTAGCAATAGCTGTGGAAATTTTAACGAAAATAATTGAAAAAAACGAAATATCAAAATAGTTAAGAAAATTAAAAAAAAAATCGGTTATAAAAGCAATATAAACAATAATGACCAAAATTGCAAAATCAATAAGAATTGTAACAATGATGACCAAATTTGTAATAATATCAAAATAATTACAAAAATAACTGCAGCACTAATTATAAAAGTAATTCATTCTTTACAGACACATTAATATAACTCAGAAAGTTAATATTAATAAAAGTCAATCCATTCTTTACAGAAACAT
>JAXCGZ010017581.1:37500-53633 GCA_037179515.1 Halocaridina rubra | reverse complement strand
AAGCTCAGAGAAACGCAGAATGCACAAACAGAATTATACAGCAACATACAGAAAATATATGTATAATTCAATATAATTAATGGCCACCAAAGTGAGGATAACGAGCAAGAATAACATCAAGGTTGTCATCATTAAGTAAAAATGAGCAGATCTGTATTAAGTTCTGACCTCGTGGTAAAACATCTCTCACTGTGGGGCACTGAAGACAATAGTGGTCAAGAGTGTTAGCATTAGGACGGTCGCATAATTCTACAGGAGGTGTACTGTGGCATATCTAGAGTCTGGGAGACCTGCCATAAAGGCCGATACCCCATTCTGTGCCGAGCACTAACTACATTGTTTTTCCGCACCATTAACCCGCGTCTGCGATACTTGTAGCGACTGTGAAGAAAGTGATCATGGTGCTGTATGGACACACTGTTGGCCCTCTCCTTGTCCCTGCGCTGGACCGTCATGGCAAACCCAGCTGAGTAGATGTTACGTAGGCATCGGAGGGAGGGCTCAGCGTCCACAGCAGGCCCATCCAGCATACAGGCCGCCTTGGCAAGACGATCCGCTGTGTCGTTGCCAGTCAGCCCAATGTAAGATGGCGTCCATACAAACGACACAACAAGAGAAGCATCCCGAGCGGCCGCGAGGCGACATAGTATATCTCCCACAGCACGGCCACAGATGGGTCTTGGTGAGGATAGGGCTTGTAGGGCTGATTGGGAGTCACAAATAATTACCCCACTCGTCGTCGAACAAGGAGAGTCACGGCATCCAAGATGGCATTCAGTTCACAGTAAGTGGAGCTCGACGAGGTGGGTAGTCTACGGCCAATCCATGAATCAGCCGGCACAGGCGGCTCCATGGTGGGGGAAAACACAGCACATGCCGCCCTCCCATCTGCTTGCACAGAACCATCAACATAGACGTGGTGTGCTGCAGGGACAGACGTGGACACATCAGCGATAGTCTCCAGAGCTAACTGTCTCTGCAAGGGGGGATAGACATCCTTCGAGGTCGGTGTATATGTGACAGCGGGGAGGGGGACACGCCAGGGTGGTAAATCTGGGACAGCCGCCTGCACTGGCAGGTCGATGTCAAGGCCACGGAGAATGTCACTCACCACCCTGATAAGGTTATGACCTCCTGCTCGAAGTGGGAGCCTGGGTGCGTCTGGATCCAGGGACGTCCTCATGACAGCAGAGAAGTACGGAGCAAGAAAGGGATAGTGAAGACACTTAACAGTAAAATAGGACACATTGGCATAAATCCTCTCCACAAGAGGGGGCAAGTTGAGTTCCAACTGCATACTCACAATACGGGTAGAGAGAGAACATCCCAAGATAAATCTCATGACTTGATTCTGGAACTTTTCAAGTGGCTCGAGAGCTGGTCTAGGAAGTTGACACAAGGCAGGAGACAGATAGTCAACCACTGACCGAAGTAGTAGGATGTAGAGGGTCCTCGCCACTGGGATGGAGACTCCTGCAGCATTGTTGGCAAGCCACTTGATAGGGGCAAAACGGGGCTCCAGACGGTCAAGAAGACTCTTCACAAAGGGATGAGAGAGAGAGAGAGAGAGAGAGAGAGAGAGAGAGAGAGAGAGAGAGAGAGAGAGAGAGAGAGAGAGAGAGAGAGAGAGAGAGAGAGAGAGAGATATATATATATATATATATATATATATATATATATATATATATATATATATATATATATATATATATATATATATATATATATATATATATATATATATATATATATATATATATATATATATATATATATATATATATATATATATATATATATATATATATATATATATATATATATGTTACAGTTAATACGTATAATCAGTTAATATGTATATTCCCTGAAAAAAACAGTTAATACATATATTACCTGTTTCACTCAGGGAATATACATATTACCTAAAAATTTCAGTTATTATACATATTACCTGGAATTAGGAGGCATTTTTTATACATATTCCCTAAACTGAAAATAACATAGACGGTAAAGTAAGAGAGCACTACAATATAACTCATGCAAGCCAAAGAATTGCATAAAACCAACACAAAATCGATAGGTAATCATAAAAGACTGCACATTTTTATATGAAGATGTCAATAAGCTGGAAACCTACTTGTTAATAAAGTTTTTAAATTCTAAAAGATGACTTATTAGCCTTTAATAAAGAAGTATGATTTATAAACTCAATTAACTTTTTTTTTACATACGTAATACCTCAACTAACGAGTGGCTTAACTAGCGAATTTTTCGTCTAACGATCCTTACTCCAAATCCCGCCTAACGAGTAGTATTTCGACCAACGAGGAGCCACTTCAAAGGCCAAGAATGACCGTAGAGTATAGTTATTTCTCTTTGTTTCAGTTTGACTTGTGACCTGGGTAGTGAAAACTTCTAAGTCTCTGATTGTAAAATGGATTCTGAAGCCAGAAGGGAGCAACATTTTGTGGAAGAACTAAAAAAGTGGCATAGCAAAAACAAAAGAGTGCTAATTACACGTGATGAATATTTTGAAACAGTAAATGAATTAATTACCAGCCAGGAGACGAAAGTCAAAAGCCCGCGCCAATACTATCTAATCAAAAAATATGAGCTGCTGAACTGTGGTGACACTCAAAAAATGATAGGAAAACGCCAAGATGAAAACTCTGAACCAGTATACTTTGTATTCATTGAGGAGACATTTAGTATTCTGAAAAGGGCACACATTTTGACAGGGCATGGTGGCCGAGACAAAATGATAAAAAATCTGTCACAAAAGTATGCGAACATCACACAAGAGTCCATTAATCTGTTCAAGGTTGGATGCATTGAGTGTCAGAAGAAAAAGAGACGACCTACCACTAAAGGGACAGTTGTACGACCAATCCTGACCAAAGACTTCGGAACACGAGGCCAAGTTGATCTCATTGATATGCAGTCAATGCAGGGGCGATTTTCTTGGCTGTACTCCATTGAAGATATGGATATGCAAACGACACTCCCAATGAGAAAAGCAGTCCAGGAGGTTTCTACTTGCGGAGGTCAAGGTTTTGTGAGATGTTATTGTCACGGAACAAGAAGATGTCAGACAAAACGATGCAAATGCTTTAAATATCAGCTGAAATGTAACTCTAGATGTCATTCTAAACTGCCATGTAACAACAAAGCGCAACAAATGTCACTTTTAGTATTGTCTTGAATATCATGAGTTATTGTATTTTATTTTTCATATTGTACTGTCATATTTTCACTTCACAACCCTTCAATTTTCAGTTTAGGGAATATGTATAAAAAATGCCTCCAAATTTCAGGTAATATGTATATTAACTGAAATTTTTAGTTATTATGTATATTCCCTGAGTGAAACGGGTAATATATCTATTAACTGTTTTTTTCAAGGAATATACATATTAACTGATTATACATATTAACTGTAACATATATATGACATACAATATCAAGCCAGGTTGGGCAAACTTCTATTATTATAGTGTGAAATTTGATTACACACAATTTGTGACCTATCATGATTTACAAGTGACAACTCCTTTTCAAGGTCAGATAATAGTGTGTATCAAATCTGGCTACATCTGCTTGCTACAAGACGATTTTCCTCAATTGATCCAACTAGTGAATATTACAACTACATGTTATAATCGATACACCACAAAAACGAGCTCATAGTTGTTAATGCACACTGCTATTTCAAACACACGAATGCAATACGCGTCCCTGAGTACAGTAATAACATATATTACAGCAAGGTGTTCTAAAACTACCTAACAAATAAATAAAAAAATAAATACAAACTAAAGCAAAAAATTTAAGCCTATCAACGAATATTTAACTAATGATTATATACTTATACTTTTGTTAAAAGGTTCTACTTCATTTCCACTACTTAACATGCTCATCCATCACTACTTACTGTTTACTTTAGCCAAATAAAGGGCATTCTGTAATAATTTACTATGTACGTTTACTAGCTAGGAGCCCCAGTAATAACTTATTTACCTTAATCAGCTCCAGATCCCCTGTTACAAAGACTACAAGTTCAAAAAGACCTACAGAGACAAAGTAATATAGTTTTTTCTCACAAAAATAAAAAAAAATTGTCATGTAACTTCATTATAATAATGACATTGCCGTAATTCATGTAAAAGACATGATGTGACAAAGTTGAAGTCTTCACAACAAAAGAAATATTAAAGAGTAATGCACCGCGTTTACATTGGAATGAGCTTCAGAAATCAACCAATATGGGATTTGAATGCCTACAGTATACTCAGAGGTTGAATATCTACAGTCATATGAATTCTAAATGCTGCAAGCAAAGTAAGCAAAAGGTTTTCTATTCATGCGAGACTCAAAACAAGTGCATGGAACTTACTTCACCAGTGTTGTGAACTTAGGGTCGAAATAATCTTCAGGTTCTTAATAGTTAACTAACAAATGTTGATCAAGAGGCAATAATTTAGTACAAATAGGGAATATACTAAATAATCTTGGCATTTACAAATTAAAAGCTGCAATTTAATTCATGTTAGGCAGCCCTCCAATTACCTGAGATTTCTTCCTTTTGACTAGCAAATATTTACAAGAAAAAAAGGGCATGGTGGCCAGAGTAATGAGATGTTATCAGATTTGAATAATGTTGGACATTATATCAGTATCAAGCTTTAAGAGTTTTATCTACAATATCCAAGGCATTTTCCAAATGGTTAAAAAATTCAGCCAAGTCCATACTGAGTGTTTTCATGGGGCTCCCATGAAGTGTGGCTGCTGCCTCCTCTACCTCCTCCTCCTCAAGATGTTGATGAGCTTCCTTCTCATCCAAATCCTCGGCAGGCAACTCCTCTGTATGGGAAGCAAGCAGGGCATCCACATCCTCCTCAACAACGTCGGAGAATCTCACGTTGTGCCAGCTGAACACACTCGAGCTTTGTCTTTTAAAGCCTTTCATCTAGATCAAAACCCTTGAATGGGTACGTTATTCTGAGCAAAGCTCCTTCCATGCCCCATTCAAACATGACTGTGTAACTTCAACCCAAGAATCCTTCACAAACCAAATGGCGTGCTAGATATTAAACTCTCTCCAATAATCCTTAACCACATTTTTCTTAACTTTTACACAATAAAGATCGGGGGCCTCACCGGCTTTTTCAAGGTCAACCAAGGTGACGTGTCTTCATACTGAGGTCTTTAAAGGAGTTCCTAGGGTAATGTGATTTAAGCATTTGCATCATCCCTTGGTCCATTGGTTGGTATAGTGAAGTTGTATTTGGCAACAGAAACACAACTTCTATATTCGGGTTCAAATTGACAACAGATGGAGGATGTGCTGGCGCAGTATCCAAACGAGAAGAATTTTGAAATGTATATCCATACTCTTGCAATAAACTCCTAACTCTTTTGGGAGATGAGTCAAGATATAATCTTTAAAAATACTCCTACTTATCCCTTCTTATTTGCATACCAGTGCACTGGAAGTAACTGTTTATAATAACCCTTCAGGGCACAAGGGTTTTCCGAGTGATAAATCATTATAGGCTTCAGCTTCAGGTCACCCTCAGCGTAAAACGATCTGTTGCTACCTTATATCCAGAAGCACGTTTTCTTCAATGGATATATACAATATGTCCTGTCTGGCATTCTTTTCCAGTATAAATCCTAAAAATAAGACTAATACCAGAAATGCATACAATAGTAATAACAATAACAACCAATGCAAAGCTAATAATAATAATAATATAAATAATAAAAAACAACAGCAACAAAAATAAGTTAAAAAAAATACACAATGAAAAACTACAATATGGTAGGGGGTTTATCCTTCGGAATGACTTCGTTGAGGCTGTAATTCAGAAGAGTTTTATCAATTATGTCAGGGGTCTGTTGCCCCCTAGATAAATTGAGTGTGTCCTTCATTTCAATAAGGGAAGATTCCACAATATTTCATTTGAATTGACAAATGCTATGATTTTGTTTATTGATGTGTGTAAAAAGTGCCGAATTTTCTTAATTATGTCTCACTACCCTCTAGTGTTCAGAGACCCTCTGGGCTAGAAAACGACCTGTCTGTCCAATGTATACTTTACTGCAATCATTACAGTTGATTTAATATACATTACTCCCGCATTAACTTCTTCTTTGCTTTGGCTGACGTTAACTAATTCCTTTCTTAGGGTGATGGGATAGTTAAAAGTGAATGGAGACTGTTTGCCTAAGGCATCATGTATGATGCCTAGCTTTTGGTGCAAAGGAAGAAGAATTTTGTTGAAATTATTCTCTTTAGGGGTCCTGGGTGAATTGTAAAAAACCTGTTTAGCTTTCTGCAGAGCTTTGTCTATGAAAAAGAGAGGATAACAGAGTTGATCAAGCTGTGAATATACAGTGTGAATTTCATATTCTAAATAATTAGAGCTGCAAATCCGGAGAGCTCTGAGAAAAAGATTAGAAGCTATACCTAATTTTACTTTTTGATGATAACTATAAAAGTGCACATAAGATGCCGAGTGGGTGGCTTTTCTATAGACTTTAAAATTATAACCCAATGACTCTTTTGGCATTTGGTCATAGTTTTCCCATTCTACTTTAAATTTAATATATGGAACTAATCTATTTAGTTGTATTAAAAATTCATCAAAGGTACCTCAGGCATCATCCCAAAAACTAAAAATGTCATCAACATAATTTAGCCATATCATGTTGGGAGGTTTAATTTAACTCAGAAGCTCAGTTTCAAAATACTCCACATACAAATTAGCCAATATCGGAGAGAGAGGGCTTCCCATCCTGCAACCGAACTCTTGCCTATGAATATTGTATATAGATACTTCTTATGGCATACAACCTATCTATTAGAAGCACGGTCACGCAATGCAAATCATCCTGTAGTGTCTATTCCTACCGCCCAGCAACACAAAAACTAGGATATTTATCTATTCCAACCAGTTGTGCAAGTATTTATAAGTTCCTAATCATAATGCCAGGCAGTGCCAAAGGTCAAATCTCATTTAACTTGTTTTCACAGTGGGTGCAGAAGAGGCTGTATGCATCAATGTGTACGCTAATCATGCCCCAAACATATACTCTTTTTAATATCCAAGATGCTTTCAAGACATTGTTTCAATGGAAAAGTATATGAAAACATGATATGCATCATGTATACCATATAACAGGCTGTTAAATTCATCCTGTGTATAAGCTTTTCATACCCCTATTTCATGGCTTTAAAAAAAAAAACACACACACACACACAACAGCAGCAGCCATCTAAAAAATAAATCATCAAATTATATATTATAAAAGTACTGCACAGAGGACAACATACAGTATTTCCTTTTCACTTTACCTTGATGTCGAGAAGGACAGACAGTAAGCTTTTCATTCTGCCAAAGTTAAGCTAATGCAATTTATAACACAGTGCTATGTAATCATAACTGCATAAACATCCACACTAAAGAAAAACAAAACTTAACATTCCTGATCTTTTCGGTTCAGATATTTCCTATGACAAGTGTTGAGAATGCAAGAAAAAGGATTCTGCTAAAGGTTCACTTCAGAGTTTAGTGAATTGCTTTAAATCACAATTGTAGTAGGAAAGTTTCTCTGCAAGTTCACCATCATTGACAACTGTCCATGCAATTTCCGCAGCTAGGATCTGTATCCAATACATCAGAGAGCTCCGTCCAGTTAGGAAAAAAGGCACCAATTTTAAGGTTTATGATCCAAAACAAAACCAGTGTTTCCAGGTGTTCAAAATCAAATAGGTCTATAGCTTGTTCAACTCGCATATTTAAACATACCCTCTTTGGATGTGAGTTCTAAGATAGATAATCACTGACCCCTCCTGGCAGTGTGAATAGGAATTTTCGAGTTTTGGACTGGTGGAATAACCACTGCCTAATCATAATTATCTTTAATTAAAGGTGCCAGTATAAATACAATACAAATACCAAATCTTGATTACAGAAAAACCCTACAGAATAAACAAAATCAGAAGTATTTTCCTATAATAATCCAAATTAATTCCCAATTATTCATGTCAAGAGACAACAGAGCACCTGTCTATACCTAAAAAGGATGTAAAACTCCAATGATAATAAAAGCCTTGAAACTACAATATCAGTTATAAATATTTGACAGACACAAGATATGAAGAATAATTGTTAATTCCTTGACTGTTACTTTAATTCTAAATTTTTATTTGTGAGAGCAGCACCTAATAACATTATAAAAATGAATGGACACTTACACAGTTAACGAATATATATTCATAATTTTACATTCACTACCAGTTATTGTAGTAAGTTGGACCAAGACATTAATTCACAGCTTCAATACAGTTTTAAAAGAATAATAAAGACCCTGAAAATAAAAATAGCCAGACATTTCGGGGAAATTCGTCCAAATTTATATAAAAAATGTCCTTTGAAGATGACAATAGATTTTTTAATTTACATTGATGTCCAAATGAGACTGTTCTAATTTATCCTGCCAAGTTATTGCATTTTATTATACAGTACTGCGTCACTGTAGATGCATATGTATCAGTGCTAATTTCTCAAAATATCTTACAGTGGAAAATAATAGCAAAACTTAATATTCCTAATCTTTTCAATCTATATATACAGGGGGTCCTCAATTTACAATGTCCTCAATTTACGATGTGTTGTGATTATGATGCATCTCTCATAAATTATCAATAAATCCTTTTTTCGACCTAAGTGCTTTGCGTCGTAAATACAAACTTCACGTGCGGAACACTTTGAGTGGGGAAGGCATACATCAT
The DNA here is from genome assembly GCA_037179515.1 of Halocaridina rubra. NCBI lineage: Eukaryota > Metazoa > Arthropoda > Malacostraca > Decapoda > Atyidae > Halocaridina > Halocaridina rubra. The sequence continues at coordinate 44,836 of JAXCGZ010017581.1, read as the reverse complement.
CACGTGGCATCGTTGTGCATGTATAAGCTATATCTAATTAATTTTTTTAATCTATTTATCTGTTTATCTACTTGGTTATGTGAAGGATCTAGTTTGAATTTATTTAGAAAATTTCCAAATACATAGTCATAAATACGATCTTCGTGAGTGGAACAGTTTGTTGAGAGTGGCGGAAGAATACTTTGTTAACCAGCATATTTATGTATTTGATTTATGAAGGACCTAGTTTGAATTTATTTACAAAATTACCAAATCATGCATAGTCGTAAATATGAATTTCACACTCGGAATAGTTGGTTGAGCATAAAAGAAGAATGTTGTCACACAGGATTAGACTCGTACGCCGTCTTGTTTTACTGCTTATTGCTCTTCGGTTTGTTTCACTCATTTTTGCGATCATTTCTGACAAGAATTATGCTTCCCAAGCGTACATCAGATTCTTCTGACGGCAATGCTTCAGAGAAAACGAATGCCATCACCATGGAAGTGAAAACAGATATTGGAAAGCTTCAAAAAGGGAGAAACTGCTACCAACATTGGCCAATTACCTGGGTTAAGCTGATCATACTTGACGATGATTATCAAGGATAATCACATCTTTGTACATATGAAAGGTTCTGCTCCAATAAAGTCCACTGTCATGACCAAGAAGCATAGTGGCCTAATGACTGAAATGGAAAGGTAATTAGTGCTTTGGCTGGATGACCAGAATCATCGGCATATGCCAGTGAGGCTTACGTTAATTCAAAAGAAAGTCAAAAGATTAAGGCCATGAAAATGGAAAAGGGGGAACTGTGTGAAAGTGAAGAGTTTATGGCCTGTGATGAGAATACAGCAAGTGATTTTCCTAGTGTATTGGTTGAAATAAATAGGGAGGGAGGTTACCATGCTCAACAAGTGCTTAACGTGGATGAGTTTATAATGTTCTGGAAACGTATGCCTAGTCGTTTATATTGCCAAGGAGGGGAAGACAGCACCAGGCCATAAAATCTGCAAGGAGAGACTGACTTTGCTTTGGGGGGATAATGCTGCTGGCAACTTTAAGCTGAAGCCCTTGTTGATGTACATAGCAAAAATCCAAGGGCACTCAAAGGCATTTGAAAGGCTCAACTGTCTGTAATTTGGAAGTCGAAGAAGACTTGGGTAACCCTTTAGAAATTTGAGGACTGGTTCAGCAACCATTTTGTGCCAGAAGTGGAATGATAATGTGCTTCCAAAGGTCTACCCTTTAAGGTATTGCTAGTGCTGGACAATACCCCTGGTCACCCTGCCCATTTGGATGACTTTCATCCTATGTCAAGGTGATTTACCATCAACTTAATACCACTGCCCTGTTACAGCTAATGAATAAGGGTGTCACTGCCTCTTACTACTCTGGAAAGGACAATCGCTATGAATCTCAAGGAAACTGAGAAGGACAAGAATTTGATTCTAGGGGGAAAGTTAAGCAGAAGAATTTGAATGGCAAATGGAAGAAACTGTGTACCCATTTTGTAAATGACTTCCATGGCTTTGAGGAGACATTTGAGGCTGTCACCAAGAGCGTTGTTGCCCTGAGTAAAGTGCTTAATTTGCAGGTGGGGGTTGATGATGTAACAGAGCTGATGGAATCTCTTGGAGTGAAGTTATCTGCTGCGGACTTCATTCAAATAGAGATAAAGATGATTGAAGAGGAAATGCCAATCCCAGAGCCCAAGAGATTTGCAAGCATGGGCTTGGATAAGTTTTTGCCCTGATAGAGGAAGGGTTGGTAAAGTTCGAGGCTGAGGACCCCAACAATGCCAGGTACACTAAGGTCGCCAGAGGGGTCATGGATTGCTTGCGGCATTACAAGGAAATCTGGGAAGAAAAGTAGAGGGCATCCTTCCAGACTTGCCTGGAACGTTTTTTCAAGAAGGTAGAGCACCTAGCAACAGATTCTGTACCCTCTACCAAAGCTGATTCTCCAGACTCTCCTGCCCCAGTACCTCCAGCTTCCTCTTCCATATACCCGTTTCTCCCTCCCGTGCAGAGCTCCTTCCAGTGTGCAAGCCAACCACAGTAGTAAAGTTAAGTAATACACTGCTATATATAGGGAATAGTTCTCTTTCTTAGTCCTGGTTATGTTTTCATGTCATAGAAATGTTGTTTTTAAGTCGTATATCATGATCTTTACTACTACGTTAGCATAGGTAGGTGACGTAGGCGCTTATTTAGGCATGTTCTGACTTACGCAGAAAATAGGGTTACAGCACCTCTTGAGGAATGGAATTGTGACAGGTATTTATGACAAGTGTTCAGAATATTAAGAATGTTAACTAACTATTTGATATACTGCAACCGAAAGTGTTTTGGACTTAAATAGAACTGGCAAAAGGACACCTCTATGATAAGTGTTCCTTCAATTACGGTTCTTTTCCTACGTTTATATCTACACTGAATATTCTGGCATTTCATTCGTAATGCATTTCTCATTATCATTCACATATGAAAAATCACAACACTCCCCATCTCTGTTTCGTTTTGCTTATGTTTTCTAAGTGCCTGGGCCCAATATGGACAATTTGGGTAGTTTACAGCTTAGCGGGCCATGCTGCTCAACGACCTCATCCGTCCACTCAGGTAAGTAGTTCGACTGTAGGTTAGGTAAGTATTTTTAGTTAGGATAGCCAGGGGGGCGAAGCCCCCCTGGCTAAGAGGTTAGGTAAGTAATTTTAGTCAAGATATTAAAAAGATTGTTTCGTATGCCTATTGTCGCCAATTTTATTGTGTTCATGCGCCAATTCTCTAGTCAGAGCCTATTGCCATCTATTGGTAGGTTTTGAACATTGGTATGGCCCGCTAAATTGTGGGTGTTCCGACAATTTCTTTGCCCGTCCCAATGCCACTTGATCCCATAATGAATCATGTCAACAATCAAGAATACAAAAAAGACTTGTTGTATACAAGCAAGTGTCCAATCACATATGCTGCCACATGCAGAAAAAATTACCCGATTGTAAGCCAAAACTATCTTATTATAACGAAAGTACTGTATAGGACTTCATGATAACCTGTCCATCCTTGCCTCCTCTAACATTCCCCTGTCCCCTTATCTCTTTTAGTCAATTTTAACAAGACCACTAGGACATTCTCCTCAACATCAGGTAAATCTTGTAGTTTAGCCTATATCTAGTTATTAAAATAAAAAAATAAAATCACATTTACACAAATGAAGGAGCTAGTACCAAATTGCCAAATTAATAAAACTATTATTTTCTAATAATATACTGTATTTCGTCTATTTTACGGTTGCGAGTATATAACCAGTCGACTCTTAATCTAATTCAGGTGTCTCGGTATTGGCTGGTATGATAGACAGAGAGGTAGGGGGGTTTTGTTAGACACAAATAATGAAATGATTAATACTTGTGCAGAGAAATTAGTCAGTAAGGGTTCAGTAAATAGTGGGTCAAATAACTGGGAGTCTAAGGATAAGAACCATTTGTTACATAGAACAAATATTAACAAAAAGAATAGCCACAAGAAGGGTGAAGCTAGAGAAAGTTTAAAAGTATATTATACAAATAGCCGTAGTTTAGGTAACAAGATAGAAGAACTGAGAGCCATAGTATGTAGTGAGAGACCGGATATAATATGCATTAGTGAAAGTTGGATTAAATTAGAAAGCAAACACCTTAAAGCTGAGTACATAATTACAGGATATAAACTTTATAATGCTGATCGTAGTGCAGATAAAAGAGGGGGAGGGGTAATTATGTATATTAAAGATAGCCTCAGAAGCTGCATTAAGTCTGGAATTAAGACAAATCTAAATTCAGAAACCTTATGGGTTGAAATTAAAAATAATATAGAAAGTCTAGTTGTAGGAGTAGTCTACAGACCACCTGATCTAGATAATATAGAGTCGCAAGTTATATACGATGAAATTTCTAAAGTGAGCAGGTCAAATAGAGTTTGCATTGTAGGCGATTTTAATTTTAGACATATTAACTGGGAAACCATAACAGGTGATAGTAGCTCTAAGGAGTTTTTGGAAGTAGTAGAAGACAATTTCCTTTCTCAGCATGTACATGAAGCAACACGGGGGGTGAATACACTAGATTTAGTTCTTAGTAATAGAGAGAATATGGTTACAAATTTAGAAGTTGGTGAAAAATTGGGCAACAGTGACCATGATTCCATTAGATTTAACATAATTTTCAAGGAAACTATAAAGGAAAATAAGAATATTGTTCCAAACTTTAGAGCAGGAGATTTTGAGGGCTTAAAAACTAAATTATCTAATGAGGTATGGGAAGGGATTTCTGGGGTACAGATGTGGGTAGTTAATCCAGCAGGTCAGGTCGCAGGTAGCGGATTACCCCGAAATTTGGGTACCACATGCCAAGGTTTATCACAAGATAAGATCAATACATTAAATTCTCTCACAGGAAAGAACAGCAGCCCGTCAGTTAATATAAATTTGGATGAGGACTATAACAATTTTGTCATGACTCTTAAGAATAGTCAGAGAGACTATATTCCCATGAAACATTGCAGATCAAGAAAAAATGACCCTAAATGGATGAACAATAGAATAAAGAATCTTATAGGTATTAAAAGAGGAATATACAGGAAACTAAAAAGAGGTGAAGAGCAGGTGAGGCAGCAATATATACAGTTAAACAGGGAAGTTAAAAAGATAGTTAGAGAGTCGAAAAGAAAATACGAAGTTCGAATAGCAGGAGAAGCTAAAGAAAATCCTAAAGGGTTTTATCAACATTATCAAACAAAATTTAAGGAAAAAGTCGGACCAATTGAAGTAGCCAATGGCCATATCACAGATGACGATAAAGTGATGTGTACATGTTTAAATGATTATTTCTTATCTGTATTTACAAATGAAAACTTGGAAAATATTCCGGAAGTAGAATCCATTTACAGAGACAGTCCCGATAATATACTTAGTTCAATAAATATTACGAGAGAGGAGGTAATAAAAGAAATAGATAAATTAAAGGCTCATAAATCTCCGGGACCTGATGGAATATATGCTAGAATATTAAAGGAATGCAAGGAAGAGCTTAGTTGTCCTCTAACTGCATTATTTAATAATTCAATAAAATTAGGATCGGTACCCATGGAGTGGAAATTGGCAGATGTGGTACCAATATTTAAAAAAGGAGAACGTGTTAAAAAGAATAATTATAGGCCGGTAAGTTTAACGTCAACAGTGGGTAAGATTCTAGAATCCATAATTGCAAATAAAATAAGGGCACATCTAGAATTACACAGACTGATAAAACTTTCACAACACGGGTTTCTTAAGGGTTTTTCGTGCCTTACAAACTTACTGTCTTTTTATTCAGAAGTTTACGAGGCAGTAGATTGTGGCAAAGAATATGATACAATATATCTAGATTTTAGCAAAGCTTTTGATAGAGTTCCTCACAAAAGATTAGTTAAAAAGCTGGAAGCTCATGGTATAGGAGGAGCTGTGCTCAGATGGATCAAACAATGGTTAAAAGACAGAAAACAGAGGGTTTGCATAAATGGAGAGAAATCAGAGTGGGGCTCGGTTACAAGCAGGGTACCACAAGGCTCGGTACTGGGTCCTCTATTATTCATCGTATATCTAAATGATCTGGATTCGGATATCAGTAGTAACCTAAGTAAATTCGCAGACGACACTAAAATAGGTAGAACTATAAATGGAAAAGAAGACATTCATGCTTTACAGGAAGATCTAAATAGATTATCTGAATGGTCGGACAAATGGCAAATGGAATTTAATGTTGAAAAATGTAAAGTAGTTAAAATGGGTACTATAAAAGACAATACTAGTTATAAGCTAAATAACCATGAAATCATGAGTTCTCAGTGTGAAAGGGATTTGGGAGTTCTTGTGAGTAGTAGTCTTAAGCCAAGAGAGCAATGCACAGCAGTCAGAAATAAAGCAAACAGAATTTTAGGATTTATCTCAAGAAGCGTCAGCAATAGGACGGAAAAAGTTATTTTGCAGCTCTATCTTGCATTAGTTAGGCCCCATTTAGATTATGCTGTGCAATTCTGGTCACCCTATTATAGAATGGAAATTGAATCCTTGGAGAGAGTGCAACGAAGAATGACCAAGATGATACACAATATCAGAAATCTACCATATGAGGACAGATTAAAAAAACTTAATCTACATTCTCTAGAGAGGCGAAGAGTTAGGGGGGATATGATTGAAGTGTATAAATGGTTTAAAGGGATTAACAAGGGAGATATTAATAAAGTTTTAAAAATTCATGATCAAACCAGAACTCGTAATAATGGATTTAAGCTTGATAAATTTAGGTTCAGAAGGGAAATTGGTAAAAATTGGTTTGGTAATAGAGTAGCTGATGCATGGAACAAGCTTCCTAGTAGGATAGTAAATGCCAATACCTTAGACACCTTCAAATGTAGATTAGATAGACATATGACAGAGGTAGGGTGGGTATGAATAGGTTAGTGCTTATTAGAAAAATCATAAAAAGAAAAACAGAATAAATAAGTAGAGTAGAATAGAATAGGTTAGACATGCTGAAAATACAATTCAAAAATGGAGCTGCCTCGTGTGTGCCAGTAGGCATGTTGCAGTGTCCTCTATTCTTATGTTCTTATGTTCTTAACAGTATATACAATTAACAAAGCGTAAAAGAAAGTTATAAGAAAACTTCACCTAGCCTAGCCACAAGTTCCGCATGTCCTTAATAGAATGTGTGTCCCTTTAACGGCTGATCGATTACATGCAAACATGTTCCATGATATTTTACTCAGTTTTATTGCCAGATAACATAAAAGTAAATCACTCACCAACTGAATGGGATAAAGCTACAGGGACACCTTGCCGTTTCTCCCATACATTGACCTTAGGAGCAGGGGCTGGGACATAATGGACCCTCTCTTTTTCTTCATCGCAAGTACTTCCTTCAGGGGAGCCAGGTTCATGTACTTCGTCTTCCCGATCGATTGGGCCATTTAAAAGCTTTGGCGTCGTCTCTCGTGCCATTCTCTTTCCACGACCTCTCGGGGTAACAGTGTCTTGTTTTTCTGTTTGACCTTTGGGATCTCGGTTGGAATCAATTTCATAATAGTCTCTATCTCTACCTCGGCCTCCTCCACCCCCACGTCTATTACCTCTACCCGATTTCTTTTTGAGGCGATCTTTCCTATTACGAATCTCAGTAAACTGAGCTAATTCTGAAGGATCCAGCTCCTCATCTGGGACATCAACATGGTTGGCGATCGGCACCTCACTCGCCCCACCTGTAACCTCATTCACTTCGTTACCATCACTAGTCAACTTTCCATGTTCTTCCATTACCTTAGAACTGTCCCTCGTAGAATC
>JAXCGZ010017581.1:20000-32500 GCA_037179515.1 Halocaridina rubra | reverse complement strand
TTTCAAGCTTAGCTATGTGCTTTTTCAAGTGCGGATTCCAAAAGGGGGCTGCATATTCGAGTTTTGGCCTCACATAGGTTACATAAATATTTCTGAACATTTCCTGGTCCATGTGCCTGAAGGCTACCCTTACATTTGATAAGAATGCATATGCTGCCCTTACTATGCCATTTATATGTATTTCTGGAGACAAATCTGCCAGTATGTTTACTCCTAGATCTCTCTCATTTTCTGTCTCTTGAAGTTGTACTCCAGCCACCGAGTAGTCAAGCTTGGGCCTTCTTCCACTTGTACCCATTCTCATTACCTTACATTTTGAAGTATTGAATTTCATTAGCCACTTTTCTGACCACTCATGCAGATTATTTAGATCCTCCTGAAGTTCTCTACCATTGTTCTCGTTTTTTACTTTCTTCACAATCTTTGCATCATCTGCAAACATATTCATGAATGAATTTACAGACTCTGGTAGGTCATTTACATATACAAGGAACAAAAGTGGCCCTAAAACTGAACCCTGTGGAACTCCACTACTAACTTTTCTCCATTCAGACACTGAGTGTCTTACTCTAACCCTCTGTTCCCTTCCTTCTAAGTAAGTTTTTATCCATTCCAAAGCATTTCCACCTATTCTAGCCATTGATTGCAGCTTCCTAATAAGTCTCCCATGTGGAACAGTGTCAAACACTTTCTGGAAGTCTAGGAATATGCAATCTGCCCAGCCCTCTCTTTCCTGTAAGATTTGGTTTACCTCATCATAAAATTCTAATAAGTTTGTTACTGTTGATCTACCTTCTCTGAAGCCATGTTGCCTCACTGACAAAAAGTTGAAGGATTCCAAGTGAAGAGAGATATGTTTCCTTAGTAGTTTCTCCATAACTTTGCAAACTATGCTGGTCAAGGAAACTGGTCTATAGTTCAGAGCCGTATCCCTCCTTCCCTTTTTGAAGATAGGTATCACATTTGCTTGTTTCCAGCATCTTGGAATCTCTCCCGACTCCAATGACTCCTTAAATATGATACTTAGTGCCACTGATATTGTGTTTGTGCATTTTTTAAGCACATGAGGGGATATGTCATCGGGACCTGTAGCTTTATGAACATCTAAATCCATCAGTGCTTTGCATACCTCTGTGGTTGTAAGGTTGATGTTCTCTAATACCGGCCCCTGAGCTTCTATCACTGCAATCTGAGGGGGTGGGGTATTTTCTACTGTAAATACTGACTGAAACTCTTTGTTCAATTCTTTGCAGATCTCTTCATCCGTCTCAGTGATGCTTCCATCCTCTCTCTTTAGCCTTAAAACCTGTTCTTTTACCTTCAGTTTTCCTCTGATAAAGCTGTGGAAAATCTTGGGATTTTCTTTAGCCTTCCTGGTGATGTCCCTCTCATAGTCTCTCTCTGCCTCTCTCCTTTTACTTAGGTAGTCATTTCTTGCTCTTTTGTAGGTTTGCCAGGCATTTATGTTTTTTCTCCTCCTATACCTTTTCCAGCATTTGTCTCTCCACTCCTTAGCTCTTTTACACCCATTATCGAACCATTTCTCTCTGGCATGAATTACACCTACTTTGGTGACAGGTATGCAGCAATCTACTATCTTCCCATATTTCTCACAAAAGATGTCATACATTTCTTGTACAGATTTGTTGTAAAATAAGGTTCTCCAGTCAATAACTGCAAAAAGCTCATTCATTTTGATGTAATCTCCTTTCGGATAGTTCCTCCTCAAGTCGTCAGTGCCTCTACTCTCAGGAAGAATATCTTCATTGATATACTCCATCAACAACACACAGTGGTCACTCTTTCCAATTGGTGGTTCATACTCAATATTTTCAATATCCAACACATTATCTGTGAAGACTAGATCAAGTAGTGATGGCTCATCCCCACCCCTGGCCCTTGTTGGTTCCATTACATGTTGGTGTAGGAAATTCCCTTGTACGCAATCTAGGAATCTTGCCCCGAATGAGTCCTCACCACTGTGTGGGTCAAGATTTATCCAATCTATCTCTTTATGATTAAAGTCTCCCATAATTAAAATCCTACATTTTTTTCCCCGTGCCATGTTAACAACAGAGTTTATGACTTCAATAGTACCTATATGACTTTCCTCATAAATTTCAAGCCTATTTTGGTTCCTTGGTGGGTTGTATACAACAGTTATTATAATGCTCTCTGACCCAGTATTTATGCGAGCAACAAGAAATTCCCTGAACTCACTTTCTATAGCCAAGTTTATTTCTTCAATTTGAATCCTCTCACTTATGAGCAGTGCTATCCCTCCACCAGTCCTCTCAGATCTTTCAACCCTTAGTATTCTGAAGCCCTTAGGAAAAACTGTGACACTGTTTATGTCCTCACTCAAATTAGTCTCTGTAATTGCTACTATATCTGCCTTACTGTTGTGAATCCTATCTTTTAATTCTACTGCCTTACCAGCTAATCCATCAGCATTTGTGTATAACAATCTTAATGAGGCCCCATTCCCTGATCTTCTGTCATTATCTTCTTTATCTCCCCTTTATCTGGAAGTACTCTGTAACAAAAATTTTTCTTCTCTTCTTCATTTCTTTCATCATTTAACCTTCTTGCCTCTTGCAACAAGTTTTTGATCTTTCCCATCTCTTCCTGTGTTCTGTATCGTCTAATGAACACTTCTTTGCATTCTTGAAGGTCTTTTAGACTTTTTTTTCTCAACAATATTTCCCTACATGTTTCCCCTCTCTCAAAGGTTACTTTTGTTGGTCTCGGCTTTCCTTCCCTCAAATATTTACCTAGTTGGTGTATGTTTACAATATCCTCAGGACCACATACTACTCCAAGCTTTCTTATCAGGTCTACAACCCTAGCTTTATTTTCTTCAAGTCTCCCCTGCCATGTTGGCTCCTGGGATTCACTTATGCCTGAGATTACCACTGTGTGTGTGTGTGTGTGTGGTGTGGTGTGTGGTGTGTGTGTGTGTGTGGTGTGTGATTACCTAATTGTGATTACTAATTGTGTTTACGGGAAAGAGCCCAAAGCTCGTATCTTCCCGTCTCCTCATCGGTTCCATTTTATACTTAGTCATACTTATCATACCTGTCCTTAAAACTATGGATTGAGATAGCATTAACTACCTCCTCGCTTAGCCAATTCCAATTATCAACTACTCTTACACTGAAAAAGTATTTCCTTACATCCTGCAAAGAAGTTTTCTTACGAAGCTTCAAACTATGATCTCTAGTTCTAGAGCCAGCCATATCAAAATATCGATCCCTATCCACTCTATCATAACCATGAAGGAATTTAAAGACTGTCACCATATCCCCCCTCACTTTTCTAGTTTCGAGTGATAGTAAGTCTAATTCCCTCAGCCTCTCATCATAACTGAGATTGCGTATTTCTGGTACCAGTTTCGTGGCATGTCTTTGAACTTTTTCAAGCTTAGCTATGTGCTTTTTCAAGTGCGGATTCCAAAAGGGGGCTGCATATTCGAGTTTTGGCCTCACATAGGTTACATAAATATTTCTGAACATTTCCTTGTCCATGTGCTTGAAGGCTACCCTTACATTTGATAAGAATGCATATGCTGCCCTTACTATGCCATTTATATGTATTTCTAGAGACAAATCTGCCAGTATGTTTACTCCTAGATCTCTCTCATTTTCTGTCTCTTGAAGTTGTACTCCAGCCACCGAGTACTCAAGCTTGGGCCTTCTTGCACTTGTACCCATTCTCATTACCTTACATTTTGAAGCATTGAATTTCATTAGCCACTTTTCTGACCACTCATGCATGCTATTTAGATCTCCCTGAAGTTCTCTACCATTGTTCTCGTTTTTTACTTTCTTCACAATCTTTGCAACATCTGCAAACATATTCATGAATGAATTTACAGACTCTGGTAGGTCATTTACATATACAAGGAACAAAAGTGGCCCTAAAACTGAACCCTGTGGAACTCCACTACTAACTCTTCTCCATTCAGACACTGAGTTTCTTACTCTAACCCTCTGTTCCCTTCCTTCTAAGTAAGTTTTTATCCATTCCAAAACATTTCCACCTATTCTAGCCATTGATTGCAGCTTCCTAATAAGTCTCCCATGTGGAACAGTGTCAAACGCTTTCTGGAAGTCTAGGAATATGCAATCTGCCCAGCCCTCTCTTTCCTGTAAGATTTGGCTTACCTCATCATAAAATTCTAATAAGTTTGTTACTGTTGATCTACCTTTTCTGAAGCCATGTTGCCTCACTGACAAAAAGTTGAAGGATTCCAAGTGAAGAGAGATATGTTTCCTTAGTAGTTTCTCCATAACTTTGCAAACTATGCTGGTCAAGGAAACTGGTCTATAGTTCAGAGCCGTATCCCTCCTTCCCTTTTTGAAGATAGGTATCACATTTGCTTGTTTCCAGCATCTTGGAATCTCCCCCGACTCCAATGACTCCTTAAATATGATACTTAGTGCCACTGATATTGTGTTTGTGCATTTTTTAAACACATGAGGGGATATGTCATCGGGACCTGTAGCTTTATGAACATCTAAATCCATCAGCGCTTTGCATACCTCTGTGGCTGTAAGGTTGATGTTCTCTAATACCGGCCCCTGAGCTTCTATCACTGCAATCTGAGGGGGTGGGGTATTTTCTACTGTAAATACTGACTGAAACTCTTTGTTCAATTCTTTGCAGATCTCTTCATCCGTCTCAGTGATGCTTCCATCCGCTCTCTTTAGCCTTAAAACCTGTTCTTTTACCTTCAGTTTTCCTCTGATAAAGCTGTGGAAAAGCTTGGGATTTTCTTTAGCCTTCCTGGTGATGTCCCTCTCATAGTCTCTCTCTGCCTCTCTCCTTTTACTTAGGTAGTCATTTCTTGCTCTTTTGTAGGTTTGCCAGGCATTTATGTTTTTTCTCCTCCTATACCTTTTCCAGCATTTGTCTCTCCACTCCTTAGCTCTTTTACACCCATTATCGAACCATTTCTCTCTGGCATGAATTACACCTACTTTGGTGACAGGTATGCAGCAATCTACTATCTTCCCATATTTCTCACAAAAGATGTCATACATTTCTTGTACAGATTTGTTGTAAAATAAGGTTCTCCAGTCAATAACTGCAAAAAGCTCATTCATTTTAATGTAATCTCCTTTCGGATAGTTCCTCCTCATGTCCTCAGTACCTCTACTCTCAGGAAGAATATCTTCATTGATATACTCCATCAACAACACACAGTGGTCACTCTTTCCAATTGGTGGTTCATACTCAATATTTTCAATATCCAACACATTATCTGTGAAGACTAGATCAAGTAGTGATGGCTCATCCCCACCCCTGGCCCTTGTTGGTTCCATTACATGTTGGTGTAGGAAATTCCCTTGTACGCAATCTAGGAATCTTGCCCCGAATGAGTCCTCACCACTGTGTGGGTCAAGATTTATCCAATCTATCTCTTTATGATTAAAGTCTCCCATAATCAAAATCCTACATTTTTTTCCCGTGCCATGTTAACAACTGAGTTTATGACTTCAATAGTACCTATATGACTTTCCTCATAAATTTCAAGCCTATTTTGGTTCCTTGGTGGGTTGTATACAACAGTTATTATAATGCTCTCTGACCCAGTATTTATGCGAGCAACAAGAAATTCCCTGAACTCACTTTCTATAGCCAAGTTTATTTCTTCAACTTGAATCCTCTCACTTATGAGCAGTGCTATCCCTCCACCAGTCCTCTCAGATCTTTCAGCCCTTAGTATTCTGAAGCCCTTAGGAAAAACTGTGACACTGTTTATGTCCTCACTCAACTTAGTCTCTTTAATTGCTACTATATCTGCCTTACTGTTGTGAATCCTATCTTTTAATTCTACTGCCTTACCAGCTAATCCATCAGCATTTGTGTATAACAATCTTAATGAGGCCCCATCCCCTGATCTTCTGTCATTATCTTCTTTATCTCCCCTTTATCTGGAAGTACTCTGTAACGAAAATTTTTCTTCTCTTCTTCATTTCTTTCATCATTTAACCTTCTTGCCTCTTGCAACAAGTTTTTGATCTTTCCCATCTCTTCCTGTGTTCTGTATCGTCTAATGAACACTTCTTTGCATTCTTGAAGGTCTTTTAGACTTTTTTTTTCTCAACAATATTTCCCTACATGTTTCCCCTCTCTCAAAGGTTACTTTTGTTGGTCTCGGCTTTCCTTCCCTCAAATATTTACCTAGTTGGTGTATGTTTACAATATCCTCAGGACCACATACTACTCCAAGCTTTCTTATCAGGTCTACAACCCTAGCTTTATTTTCTTCAAGTCTCCCCTGCCATGTTGGCTCCTGGGATTCACTTATGCCTGAGATTACCACTGTGTGTGTGTGGTGTGTGTGTGTGTGTGTGTGTGTGTGTGTGTGTGCGATTACCTAATTGTGATTACTAATTGTGTTAACGGGAAAGAGCCCAAAGCTCGTATCTTCCCGTCTCCTCATCGGTTCCATTTTATACTTAGTCATACTTATCATACCTGTCCTTAAAACTATGGATTGAGATAGCATTAACTACCTCCTCGCTTAGCCAATTCCAATTATCAACTACTCTTACACTGAAAAAGTATTTCCTTACATCCTGCAAAGAAGTTTTCTTACGAAGCTTCAAACTATGATCTCTAGTTCTAGAGCCAGCCATATCAAAATATCGATCCCTATCCACTCTATCATAACCATGAAGGAATTTAAAGACTGTCACCATATCCCCCCTCACTTTTCTAGCTTCGAGTGATAGTAAGTCTAATTCCCTCAGCCTCTCATCATAACTGAGATTGTGTATTTCTGGCACCAGTTTCATGGCATGTCTTTGAACTTTTTCAAGCTTAGCTATGTGCTTTTTCAAGTGCGGATTCCAAAAGGGGGCTGCATATTCGAGTTTTGGCCTCACATAGGTTACATAAATATTTCTGAACATTTCCTTGTCCATGTGCTTGAAGGCTACCCTTACATTTGATAAGAATGCATATGCTGCCCTTACTATGCCATTTATATGTATTTCTAGAGACAAATCTGCCAGTATGTTTACTCCTAGATCTCTCTCATTTTCTGTCTCTTGAAGTTGTACTCCAGCCACCGAGTACTCAAGCTTGGGCCTTCTTGCACTTGTACCCATTCTCATTACCTTACATTTTGAAGCATTGAATTTCATTAGCCACTTTTCTGACCACTCATGCATGCTATTTAGATCTCCCTGAAGTTCTCTACCATTGTTCTCGTTTTTTACTTTCTTCACAATCTTTGCAACATCTGCAAACATATTCATGAATGAATTTACAGACTCTGGTAGGTCATTTACATATACAAGGAACAAAAGTGGCCCTAAAACTGAACCCTCTGGAACTCCATTACTAACTCTTCTCCATTCAGGCACTGAGTTTCTTACTCTAATCCTCTGTTCCCTTCCTTCTAAGTGAGTTTTTATCCATTCCAAGACATTTCTACCTATTCTAGCCATTGCTTGCAGCTTCCTTATAAGTCTCCCTAGTGGAAGAGTGTCAAATGCTTTCTGGAAGTCTAGGAATATGCAATCTGGCCAGCCCTCTCTCTCCTGTAAGATTCGGCTAACCTCATCATAAAATTCTAATAAGTTTGTTATTGTTGATCTACCTTCTCTGAAGCCATGTTGCCTCACTGACAAAATGTTGAAGGTTTCCAAGTGAAGAGAGATATGTATCCTTAGTAGTTTCTCCATAACTTTGCAAACTATGCTGGTCAAGGAAACTGGTCTATAGTTCAGAGCCGTATCCCTACTTCCTTTTTTGAAGATAGGTATCACGTTTGCTTGTTTCCAGCATCTTGGAATGTCCCCTGACTCCAGTGCCTTTATAAATATGATGCAGGTTTAAAGGCTTAAGAGAGAGGATGGGAGCATCACTGAGACAGATGAGGAGATCTGCAAAGAATTGAACAAAGAGTTTTAGTCAGTATTTACAGTATAAAATACCCCACCCCCTCAGATTGCAGAGATAGAAGCTCAAGGGCCGATATTAGAGAACATTAACCTTACAGCCACAGAAGTATGCAAGGCGCTGATGGAGTTAGACGTTCATAAAGCTACAGGTCCTGATGACATATCCCCTCATGTACTTAAAAAATGTGCAAACTCAATATCAGTGGCACTAAGTATCATATTTAAATGGTCACTGGAGTCAGGGGAGATTCCAAGATGCTGGAAACAAGCAAACGTGATACCTATCTTCAAAAAGGGAAGGAGGGACACGGCTCTGAACTATAGACCAGTTTCCTTGACCAGCATAGTTTGCAAAGTTATGGAGAAACTACTAAGGAAACATATCTCTCTTCACTTGGAATCCTTCAACTTTTTGTCAGTGAGGCAACATGGCTTCAGAGAAGGTAGATCAACAGTCACAAATTTATTAGAATTTTATGATGAGGCAAGCCGAATCTTACAGGAAAGAGAGGGCTGGGCAGATTGAATATTCCTAGACTTCCAGAAAGCGTTTGACACTGTTCCACATGGGAGACTTATTGGGAAGCTGCAAGCAATGGCTAGAATAGGTGGAAATGTCTTGGAATGGATAAAAACTTACTTAGAAGGAAGGGAACAGAGGGTTAGAGTAAGAAACTCAGTGTCTGAATGGAGAAGAGCTAGTAGTGGAGTTCCACAGGGTTTAGCTTTAGGGCCACTTTTGTTCCTTGTATATGTAAATGACCTACCAGAGTCTGTAAATTCATTCATGCATATGTTTGCAGATGATGCAAAGATTGTGAAGAAAGTAAGAAACGAGAACAATGAAAGAGAACTTCAGGAAGATCTAAATAGTCTGCATGAGTGGTCAGAAAAGTGGCTAATGAAATTCAATACTTCAAAATGTAAGGTAATGAGAATGGATACAAGTGCAAGAAGGCCCAAGCTTGAGTACTCGGTGGCTGGAGTACAACTTCAAGAGACAGAAAATGAGAGAGATCTAGGAGTAAACATACTGGCTGATTTGTCTCTAGAAATACATATAAATGGCATAGTAAGGGCAGCATATGCATTCTTATCAAATGTAAGGGTAGCCTTCAAGCACATGGACAAGGAAATGTTCAGAAATATTTATGTAACCTATGTGAGGCCAAAACTCGAATATGCGGCCCCCTTTTGGAATCCGCACTTGAAAAAGCACATAGCTAAGCTTGAAAAAGTTCAAAGACATGCCACAAAACTGGTGCCAGAAATACGCAATCTCAGTTATGATGAGAAGCTAAGTGAATTAGACTTACCATCACTCGAAGCTAGAAGATTGAGGGGGGATATGGTGAGAGTCTTTAAATTCCTTCATGGTTATGATAGAGTGGATAGGGATCGATATTTTGATATGGCAGGCTCTAGAACTAGAGGTCATAGCTTGAAGCTTCGTAAGAAAACTTCTTTGCAGGATGTAAGGAAATACTTTTTCAGTGTAAGAGTATTTGATAATTGGAATTGGCTAAGCGAGGAGGTAGTTAATGCTATCTCAATCCATAGTTTTAAGGACAGGTATGATAAGTATGACTAAGTATAAAATGGAACCGATGAGGAGACGGGAAGATACGAGCTTTGGGCTCTTTCCCGTAAACATAATTAGGTAATTACAATTAGGTAATTACATAGTGCCACTGATATTGAGCTTGCGCCATTTTTTAAGTACATGAGGGGATATGTCATCAGGACCTGTAGCTTTATGAACATCTAACTCCATCAGTGCTTTGCACACCTCTATGGCTGTAAGGTTGATGTTTTCTAATACCGGCCCTTGAGCTTCTATCTCTGCAATCTGATGGGGCGGGTTATTTTCTACTGTAAATACTGACTGAAACTCCTTGTTCAATTCTCTGCAGATCTCTTCATCCGTCTCAGTGATGCTTCCATCCGCTTTCTTAAGCCTTAAACCCTGTTCTTTTACCTTCAGTTTTCCTCTAATAAAGCTGTGGAAAAGCTTGGGATTTTCTTTAGCCTTCCTGGTGATGTCCCTCTCATAGTCTCTCTCTTGCTCTTTTGTAGGTTTGCCAGGAATTTATATTTTTCCTCCTCCTATACCTTTTCCAGCATTTGCCTTAGCTCTTTACACTCATTATTGAACCATTTCTCTCTGGCATGAATTACACCTACTTTGGTGACAGGTATGCAGCAATCTACTATCTTCCCATATTTCTCACAAAAAATGTCATATATTTCTTGTACAGATTTGTTGTAAAATAAGGTTCTCCAGTCAATAACTGCAAAAAGCTCATTCATTTTAATGTAATCTCCTTTCGGATAGTTCCTCCTCATGTCCTCAGTGCCTCTACCCTCAGGCAGAATGTCTTCATTGATATTCTCTATCAACAACACACAGTGGTCACTCTTTCCAATTGGTGGTTCATACTCAATTTTTTCAATATCCAACACATTATCTGTGAATACTAGATCAAGTAGTGATGGCTCATCCCCACCCCTGGCCCTCGTTGTTTCCAGTACATGTTGGTGTAGGAAATTCCCTTGTTTGCAATCTAGGAATCTTGCCCTGAATGAGTCCTCACCACTGTGTGGGTCAAGATTTATCCAATCTATCTCTTTATGATTAAAATCTCCCATAATCAAAATCCACCATTTTCTCTCCCGTGAGATGTTAACAACTGAGTTTATGATGTCAATAGTACCTATATATATATATATATATATATATATATATATATATATATATATATATATATATATATATATATATATATATATATATATATATATATATATATATATATATTTTTATGATTGTGACACCAGGACGGGCCAAAAAAAATTTATAAAATACAACAGCCCTCATCGGGCCTGGGCACGAAGAATACATAAAGAGAAACAGAGATGGAGAGTGTAATGACTTGTCAGATGTGAAGGGATAAAAGATGTGTGATGAATATCCAAGAATATTCAGGGTAGCTGTAGGCATAGAAAAAGAACCGTAACTGAAGGAAGACTTAACATCGAACTGTCCTGGACAGACCTATTTAAGTTCAAAAAAAAAAAAAAAACCCTTCAGCTGTAGTATCGCAACGGGCGGCTGATGCCATGAGCCAACCTACTACATGATATGACTTTCCTCATAAACTTCTAGCCTATTCTGGTTCCTTGGTGGGTTATATACAACATTTATTATAATGCTCTCTGACCCAGTATTTATGCGAGCAACAAGAAATTCCTTGAACTCACTATCTATAGCCAAGTTTATTTCTTCAACTTGAATCCTTTCACTTATGAGCAGTGCTATCCCTCCACCAGTCCTCTCATATCTTTCAACCCTAAATATTCTGAAGCCCTTAAGAAAAAGTGTGACACTGTTTATGTCCTCACTCAAATTAGTCTCTGTAATTGCTACTATATCTGCCTTACTGTTGTGAATCCTATCTTTTAATTCTACTGCCTTACCAGCTAATCCATCAGCATTTGTGTATAACAATCTTAATGAGGCCCCATCCCCTGATCTTCTGTCATTATCTTCTTTATCTCCCCTTTGTCTGGAAAAACACTGAAATGAAAATTTTTCTTCTCTTCTTCATTTCTTTCCTCATTTAAGCTTCTTGCCTCTTGCAACAAGTTTTTTTTATCTTTCCCATCTCTTCCTGTGTTCTGTATCGTCCAATGAAGACTTCTTTGAATTCTTGAAGGTCTTTTAGACTTTTTTTTTCTCAACAATATATCCCTACATGTTTCCCCTCTCTCAAAGGTTACTTTTGTTGGTCTCGGCTCTCCTTCCCTCGAATATTTGTCTAGTTGGTGAATGCCTACAATATCCCCAGGACCACAAACTACTCCAAGCTTTCTTATCAGGTCTACAACCCTAGCTTTATTTTCTTCAAGTCTCCCCTGCCATGTTGGCTCCTGGGATTCGCTTATGCCTGAGATTACCACTGTCTTCTCTTTATCAAGTGCCTGTTTAATCAGTGGATTTGCCCTTTCCATCACAACGTCTTTCATTTTTTCGATTACTGTCTCTTTATAGTCAACTGTTTGTATGTTTTCCAGTGCTACTACCTTTACAGCCTTTCTTACTGCCACATTCCCATTTAGTGCATCAACAAAGGAAGTTTTCATGGCATCATGTTCCATATTCAGCTCCTGGAACTCTTTTCTAAACTGTTCAATGATTTCCTTAGTTTGAACATTCCAAGCTGCAATCTCGTCTCTCTCAGAAGAGAGCAGTGAACTAACATCTAATTCCTTTAGGTTGTCATTCAGCTGTTTGTTTTTATCTTCTTGTTTAGAAATTCTGGCTTCTTGTTCACTCTTTTCCGCTTCCAGCTTCTTTATTCGTTTTTCTAGTTCCTTTCTCTCCTGCCCTTGTGCTTTATTTGCTTCCTCCAATAGTCTTATTTCCTCTCTGAGTGTTTCATTCTCTTTCATTTCTCTATCCATATTCCGAATTTTATCATCAAGGATTATAACCATTGCCTCTAAATCCTTTATTTCCATTTTGTACTTAGTGATACTTATCACACCTATCCTTAAAACAATGGATTGAGTTGCATTAAC
>JAXCGZ010017581.1:0-15000 GCA_037179515.1 Halocaridina rubra | reverse complement strand
TCTTTTGTAGGTTTGCCAGGCATTTATGTTTTTTCTCCTCCTATACCTTTTCCAGCATTTGTCTCTCCACTCCTTAGCTCTTTTACACCCATTATCGAACCATTTCTCTCTGGCATGAATTACACCTACTTTGGTGACAGGTATGCAGCAATCTACAATCTTCCCATATTTCTCACAAAAGATGTCATACATTTCTTGTACAGATTTGTTGTAAAATAAGGTTCTCCAGTCAATAACTGCAAAAAGCTCATTCATTTTGATGTAATCTCCTTTCTGATAGTTCCTCCTCATGTCCTCAGTGCCTCTACTCTCAGGAAGAATGTCTTCAATGATATACTCCATCAACAACACACAGTGGTCACTCTTTCCAATTGGTGGTTCATACTCAATATTTTCAATATCCAACACATTATCTGTGAACACCAGATCAAGTAGTGATGGCTCATCCCCACCCCTGGCTCTTGTTGGTTCCATTACATGTTGGTGTAGGAAATTCCCTTGTACGCAATCTAGGAACCTTGCCCCAAAGGAGTCCTCACCACTGTGTGGGTCAAGATTTATCCAATCTCTCTCTTTATGATTAAAGTCTCCCATAATCAAAATCCTACATTTTTTCTCCCGCGCCATGTTAACAACTGAGTTTATGACTTCAATCGTACCTATATGACTTTCCTCATAAATTTCAAGCCTATTTTGGTTCCTTGGTGGGTTGTATACAACAGTTATTATAATGCTCTCTGACCCAGTATTTATGCGAGCAACAAGAAATTCCCTGAACTCACTTTCTATAGCCAAGTTTATCTCTTCAACTTGAATCCTCTCACTTATGAGCAGTGCTATCCCTCCACCAGTCCTCTCAGATCTTTCGACCCTTAGTATTCTGAAGCCCTTAGGAAAAACTGTGACACTGTTTATGTCCTCACTCAACTTAGTCTCTGTAATTGCTACTATATCTGCCTTACTGTTGTGAATCCTATCTTTTAATTCTACTGCCTTACCAGCTAATCCATCAGCATTTGTGTATAACAATCTTAATGAGGCCCCATCCCCTGATCTTCTGTCATTATCTTCTTTATCTCCCCTTTGTCTGGAAGTATTCCGTAACGAAAATTTTTCTTCTCTTCTTCATTTCTTTCATCATTTAACCTTCTTGCCTGTGTGCGTGTGTGTGTGTGTGTATATATATATATATATATATATATATATATATATATATATATATATATATATATATATATATATATATATATATATATATATATATATATAAATATATATATACATACATACATACATACATACTATATATATATATATATATATATATATATATATATATATATATATATATATATATATATATATATATATATATATATATATATATATATATATATATATATATATATATATATATATATATATATATATATATATATATATATATATATATATATATATATATATATATATATATAAATGCAATCAGTTCTCGGTCAAGAGTTGAATAGCATCTCTGAGGTGATGATAATTTTTTAGACAAGAATTCTAGAAAAAACAAGATTTCCATCCTGAAGTTGATGTAATGTAGCTCCAGCAGCAACTTGGGGATAATTATTCACTAGGTGCAGTGGAGAATCATCATGGCTAGAAAAAAAAATGCATTGGTACAAGAATTATTTTTAATGACTCAAGCATTTCTAAAAGTATCTTCAGCTGCTCGGTTCAATTCAAGCTCTTTAGATTTAGATTGCACTCTAATGAGTTCAGTCAAAGGGTAAACAACTTTAGCAAATATGGAGGACCATTCCCCTATAAATATTTATCATTTTAATAAACCTACGTAAAGCAAAGGGATCTTTTGGCTTAGCAAAATTAACAACATCAGACTGTTTATGAGGAACAAGTTTCATACCTTTTGAAGTTATAGACTATTCTAAATATTCAATCGCCTCTTTAAAAAATTCAAATTTTTTCACAGAGACTATGAGATTATTTTTATTTAATATGTAAAAACATTCTTTAAATGCTTCTTATGATCTTCCTCTGTTTCTAGAAAGATTAAGACATTATCAAACTATATGAATACAAAGCAAAGATCTATTAATAGGCTATCCATCAGGCACTGAAATGTAGCAGGGGCATTTCTAAGGCTATATGGCATATACAAATACTCAAATAAGCTAATGAGGTGATTACTGCTGTGGTTTCAACATCTGATGGATTCACTGAAATCTGATGGTAAGCCTAAAGGAGATCAATTTTACTAAATATATTTTCCTGTCCAGTTTCAATGATACACTACTAATATAAGGCAAAGGATGCTTGTCTGGTTTGGTCATAGTATTCAGTTGCCTGAAGTCACTACAAATCCTCCATTCACCTGCTTCTTGTTTAGAAACAAATGTATGAATGAAGCCCATGGCGATTTTGAGGGCTGTGCATTGTCCATTTCTAACAACTGCTTAAATGCCTCCTTAGCAGCAGCATATTTATCTGTGGTCAAAGGCTGACATTTAGCATATGTCTGTGAAGAACTACCTGTATCAGTATAATGATATACATTACGAGTTTTAGGAGTTTCAACCCACGAGAGCTTAGCACGAGACAATAATAAAGGAAATTCTCGAAATAAATATTGTATGTTGGTGGGTAAAAACTGACATTATTAATGATATATATATATATATATATATATATATATATATATATATATATATATATATATATATATATATATATATATATATATATATATATATATATATATATATATATATATATATATATATATATATATATATATATATATATATATATATATATATATATATATATATATATATATATATATATATATATATATATATATATATATATATATATATATATATATATATATATATATATATATAATTCTAAGACACAGTATCCCCTTTTACAGAACATTTGGTAATTGTATCTGTGAGTGTTTTACTTTTGCAATCAATCAGCAATTCAAAGTTACAAAGGAAATCATTACCAATAGTTAGCTGAGTCACATCTGCAACAATAAATGGCCAATAAAATGATTGGCATAAATGTGGAATTCTCAGTTGCCTAAAGTCACCACAAATCCTCCATTCACCTGGTTCTTGTTTAGAAACTAAATGTAGGAGTGAAGACCATGACGATTTTTAGGGCTGTACATTGCCCATATCCAACAACTGCTTAAATGTCTCCTTAGCAGCAGTATATTTATTTGGGGTCAAAGACCGTATACTGATGATAAATATTAGTGCAACCAACTTTGGCTACAACCTGTAGAAGTGGCAGAACAGAGGTGGTTGCAACACAAACGTTTTCATCTCTCTGCCTTAATAGTCTTCCTGAGCCTGCAGAGCTTGCACTCTTCCTGCTGGTGATGATGACCTGGATGCTGGCAGTGCCACTCTGGAAGATGGTTGCATCTGTATGTTAGAAGACTTAATTGGCCACTGACACCAGGGTTTGCACCATTTAGCATTTGTAGCAAAATGTGCATGAGCACGGCAAACAATTGGACGTTGATTCTGATGAAAAGGATGCAGCCCTTGAGAATACCGGGGCAAATATGACACAGTCTGTTGCAGTGCAATGGCAAAGTGTTGTGCTGTTGATGGTTGAACAATATTGATGGACTTCCCAGAGATAACAATTAATTTGTCTGCAAGATTACCTAATACCTGTAGATTCATTTCACCTTTTGATGCTAAAACTGCCAAGAGACTGTTTGGGACTGCTTGTAGGAACTTACGCCTCACAAGATTATCAGAAACTCCCAATTTTTTGGTGGTCTATTGGAATTCCTTTAATTAAAGTGAGGGTTAGCTACACATAACAGTATTACTAATTAGTTTATTCAAAAGTTCGGGTTTGGTTTGCTCATAAGGGTTGAGCAAATATGATTTCAGCTGGTCATATTCTTTCTTCTCTATTATGGCATTAGGAACAAGAGCAATTATAGGAACAAGTAATGCAGATAAAACATGCAGGAATTTTGTTGTATTAATTTTGATACCAGTAAGTTGAACAAGGTCAGCACATGTAGAGGGGATGTTGTTTGTTGAGGGTAAACTTAATCGACAAATATATTTTTCTTAATGGTTTACTAATTAGATTAATATTTTTCACAATAATATAATTGATATATTTTTCATATATATGCCCAGTACATATTTTCCAAGCTGGCATTGTTTTGTCCATGTCATAACGTTGTATGACGCTTCATTCATATAGTAAACAAATAATAGGTGACTGTGACTTTCAATTATATCCCCCAAATTGCTCTTTGTACACCATCATGGCTCATAGTGGTCATACCTTAACAGGTTATGGGCCCAGCCTTAGTGCTAGATTATTATTTGATGGTGATGAGTCGAAATATGAGCTTTGGGAAGTTAAATTTCTCGGTTACATGAGACGTCTGAAGTTATTAGACGTCCTGACCGGCACCGGAACCCCTGATGCAGGGAAGAATGCTGATGCATTTGCTGAGCTTGTTCAGCTTTTAGATGACCGAAGCCTTGATTTAGTGATAAGAGAGCCAAAAAGACAATGGTCGTAAGGCACTGGAAATACTCCATGGTCATTACATGGGCACAGGTAAGGCAAGAGTTATTTGCCTGTATACTGAGCTTACGTTATTGAAGAAAGTAGCCGATGAAAGCGTCACCGATTATGTCATTCGCGCTGAGACTGCTGCTAATTCATTAAAACAGGCAGGTGAGAATGTTAGTGATAGCCTCCTTACTGCAATGGTGCTTAAAGGCCTTCCTTCAAATTTTAAGACTTTTTCTACTGTAATTACACAGAGAGATACTCCAATGAGTTTTTCTGAGTTTAAAATTGCTTTAAGAAACTTTGAAGAGACTGAAAAGGCACATGACACTTTTGATAGTGACGATAATGTTATGAAAGTAACCCATAAAGGTAACCAAGGTAGGGCTAGTGCAGGAAATTTTACCCCTACTTGTTATACTTGTGGAAGTTTAGAACATAAATCTCCTGATTGTAAGAATAAAAGTGAGAATAATAAAGGAAAATCTAGATTTAGGAAGAAGTGGTGCCATAAATGCAGATCTCGAACTCATAACTCTAGTGAATTTAGGAAAAATCCCCCTAATTCAACAAAATCCATGAGTGCTGAAGATAATGTTACAGATACCGAACGACCTCATTCATTCCTTTTTAAAGTCAGTGCGAGTGAAGATATTTTTGAACATGATGATTGTAATAATGCTGTTAGACATAATATTTATAATAATTTAATGGTTGACTGTGGTGCTACATCTCATATAATAAAAGATGGTTCAAAGTTTGTGAAATTTGACAGTGATTTTAATCCTTCTAATCATTGTATTGAGTTGGCTGACGGAAGTCGAACAAATGGCGTTGCGCATGGTCGTGGATCCGCAAATGTGTTGTTGTATGATGTCAATGGTAATCCATGTAAAGTTTTGCTAGAAAATGCCTTATATGTTCCTTCCTATAAACAAAATATGTTTTCTGTGTATGCGGCCAATGAAAAAGGTGCTTCTGTCAACTTTTATCCCAAATGTGCTGAGCTAAGGGCTCCAGATGGCACTGTATTTCCTCTAAGAAAAGAGGGAAATTGTATTTTCTCAATAATGTAAAAGTAAGTGAAAATGTTTCTCACTCCCTATTTGAGTGGTACAAAATAATGGGCCATTGCAACTTTAGAGATTTATTGAAGCTAGAAAATGTTGTAGATGGTATGAAAATTTCTCCTAAAGAAAAATCTGATTGTGGAGTGTGTGCTATTGGAAAAATGTCCCAGTATAGAAACAGGGAAGCCGACAAGCGTGCTACTAGTAGGCTCGAGTCTGTCTATTGCGACTTAGCAGGGCCTATTGAACCAGCTGCAAGAGAAGGTTTTAAATATTCCATTTCATTCGTCGACGACTACACTGATATAATAATGGTATACTTTCTTAAAAGTAAATCTGACACGGTAGCTGCAACTGAGAGGTTCTTGGCTGATAGTTCCCCATATGGGAAAGTAAAATGCATACGGATGGACAATGGGACGGAGTTCACAGCAAAGAGTTTTAAATCCTTACTTATGAAAAGCTCTATCAAACACGAGTTCACAGCTTTGTATTCCCCACATCAAATTGGGATGGTCGAGAGATCTTGGTGGTCTCTTTACGACATGGCTAGGTGCATACTCTTAAATGCAAATTTGCCCAAAAGTCTATGGACTTACGCTGTTAGAGCTTCGGCTTATATCCGGAACCGTTGCTATAACCCAAGAACTGGAAAGACACCGTATGAGTTATTCACTGACAGAAAACCTAATCTGAAAGATATGCATATTTTCGGAACTGTATGTTATTCCTATGTGCAAGAGAAAAAGAAATTGGACCCTCGTAGTGAAAGAGGAATATTTTTGGGATATGATGGACAAAGTTCAGCCTATTTGGTGTATTTCCCAAATAAAAATATTGTCAGAAGGGTGCGTTGTGTCAAATTCACCGATAAATTTCAACATGAAGTAGAAAATCCAGTGGTTGAAAATCGCCATGTAACCGACGAAGAACCCATTTCCTCGGAAACCTTACCGATGCCACCGACATCGAACTCCGATGATCCAACCTTGACGTAATATGACGACGATCCCGTGGGCAGTGGAAAAGGTCAAGATGAAGTCAATCCCGTGAGTGGCGTGTGACAGAGTGTTTCGCTCAAAGTCACCAGAGGCTGTTAGATGCCTTATTAATTAATTTAGTAACTTAACTGTTATTTTCTAACTAAAAAAATTAATTCCCACTTCTTGACTTTTGCAGATTATGATTATTTGCAATTTATATTTTAGCTTATAGCTAATTTTAAATATACCTTATTTACTCTTCTTGTACGTGTAGAAGTATAGCCCCGATATAAAGGCTGCTCCTATTTTCCGTCTGCTACGAGCCAAGAACATTCTGGAGATTGTTTACCAGTAACCTAACTTTTCATTATTATTCTCGTTTTATTTTATTTGCTTCCACTTGTTGCACCTAAAAATACTGTCTCTCCCTTGCATCTCTGCTATAATTGCCTGCCAGGGACCACCACTAAAATAGTCCTTAAATTATATCAGAGCTAGTTACTGCTCTAGAAAATGTATCCTACAGATGAACTCACCAGGAGGGACAGAGACGCCCTCCTTTGGCGCTCAAACTTCGAAGAGGCAACATCTCGCCTGAGCAGTCTAAGTTTATTTCAAACCTTATTAACGTGGCATCTTTACAGGAAGTCATCTAGCACAACAAGGTGAGGGATAGTGTATGGTAAAGCTCGTGGGTCAAGCAAATTGGTTTATTTTCGAGAATTACTTACATTCGTTACTGGCTAAATCTTACGGATTTTTATTCTCAGATTCCATTCCCATACACCCGAAATTTTGTAGATTACCAAATTGGAATCTCACATGCCAAAGTTAATTCCTTAACCTGTAAATTACAGCTGATTTACATTGCTAAGAAGTTTCTTTTCATTGAATGTGATAAACGAAAATCTCATCCTCTGAAGACTGGTTATGAGCCCGTAAAAATCTATCTCTTTTCCTAATAAATTCTAATTTCATTTCACCTCTTTCTATCATTGTGAATAAAGTGTTTTACGTCAAAAATTCGTCAATAAAGCTATTTGCTATACAAATTGCAAATAATTCATCATTTAGCTAAAGGGTTTTATGCTATATACTGCAAATAATTAAAAGGTAATTTTACCCTGTTGGCTTTGCAAATATTTCCTGTTAACCACAATTTAATGAATGCATACTGTATTTATCTTGCTAATTCTTCATATGTTGGGGATAAAGTGTTTTGAGTTATAAGTTGCAAATACCTCAAAAGGTGGTTTTGCACCTTTTTTTTTCATTGCAAAGTTCTTGATAACCAAAAGTGAATGAATACTGTATTTATCTCGTAGATTCTTCCTTTATCCTAAATAGAGTGTTTTAACATTAATCGTAAATCAGTAATAAGCATTGCAACTTTTGTGGTTGCCCACAATTTAAGGAATACATACAGTACTGTATTTGTCTTGCTTATTCTTCATTTATTGTGAATATATTGTTTTCCTTTAAAACCAGTAAAGAATTAATGGTTTTGTATGCTATTATGGTAGCATAAATATTTCTGGTTAGCTGTGAATAACCAATATATTTTATCCAGTAGAATGACACTGGAAACTCATTATATGTGTGCTCATGCTTTCAGTTTCCCATTACAAACAGTGTGTCATTTCTGTTTCTGAAATTGCAGTGTCCTGTATTCTACTCTGCCTGTGAGACAGAGGTAATCGTCGAGTTGAGGCCAAAGTCTTGGCATACGTCCGTGGTGCCGGGAAACAAAATCGTGCTCACCACCGGGATTCGAGGCAGCATTTCATAAAATTTAATTTGAGAAATTTAATTCAATTCTTTTAATGTCATTGCATTTCCAAAACTAAAAGAAAGTTGAATTCTGAGTTTCGTTTAACCGACTAATGGTAATAGAGATGGGGTGTTCAAGTACAAATATCTGTCCTGTCTGTTTGTGAGCTCTTAACCGAGCTCGGTACTTTGAGTCCCCTTAGTAAAACAGAATCTTAGCAACACTCTACCATCCTAACCTCCAACAAGATTGGCGCCCGAACAGGGACCCGAACAGACAGACTGATTTTATAAATTTATTTTTATTTTGCCTTTTAACATTGCACATGAAACCCGATTACCATTGGCTCGATTATTGAAATAAAAGAATCTTAGGCTGCACACGAAAATTTTCGCGCTAGAGACATTGCGGATAAGAAATTTTTCTTTATTTTCAATATTAATTATGGTAACTAATATTTTCTTGTTTCCCATGTGGTAAACAATATTTCAGGAAATCTACATGAGATTATGTGGTAGCAGACTTTAGAAATTTTGCATGACGAGAAGACGTGTTATATAAAACTTCATTTATTTGCATGATAAGATTGAGTTTTAAAGCATTCGTGTTTTATATATCTGTTAAAGGGAGATACTTGTTAAGAATTGTTTATATTTCCTTGGGATTTAGGAATTGGGAGAAAGCATATTATTTTGCTTATAATTGTGTTTTATATTCAAGCACTGACTGCTCATAGATTGGGAAGAAAAACTTTGGTGTCATTTATCGAGCCTAGGCTAAGCCTTTCATGTGTCTGAGTTGTCACTTGAAAATAAATTATCTCATTACTAGTAGAAATGTGTAATCTGGCTGCCTAGTAAGCTGTTAGCTTATCGTTGGTGTATTTTGCATAGGATCTGTGCCCTTTTGGTAACACTCCAGAATTTTACTTACGACATTTTATTTGTGGGTACTGCCAAATACGCGCTCATACGCAGGCACGACCGCTATACTGTACTTGTTTGTACTTTCAGGCACTGGGTGCTAGTCGGTAAAATTTATTGTTGCTCATTCCTTTCATTTGCACCATAACCGCAGGTACTGCCACATATTGCTGTTAAGCAGGCACGACTGCCATTCTGTATTACCAGTGTTTCATGCACTGTTTTGCAACATTTTGTTGCTGTTGCACTTGATTGTGTTGCTCATTCCTTTCATTTGCACAATAACCGCAGGTACTGCCACGTATTGCTGTTAAGCAGGCACGACTGCCATTCTGTATTGCCAGTGTTTCATGCACTGTTTTGCAACATTTTGCTGCTGTTGCACTTGATTGTATTTTGAGTCACTTTTATGGTGAGGTTTTGAGATAACTTTTATGTTTAAGTTTGAACTGTGGTGTTGAATTTTTTTTTTCTCTCCTTGGTGTTGTGTGGTTCTTTCATTTTATTTTACTACTGTATTGTAGAGATTTGTTTTTTTGTGTGGTTGCTTTGGCAATTCGTTATTGACTGTTTAGGAAACAAACATGGAAACCATCAAAACATTCGATGAGGAGCGTTACCTGGACATAATGATTGCTAGGGGTGAGAGATACGGTTTTTCCCCAAGACAGAAGCTCTTCAAATGTGCTCATGAGAAGATGGTTGAACGCCGAGATAAGCTGGAGAAGAGAGCAAGTGATGAGGCACAAGCACAACGTGAACATGAGCTTGTGCTTGCTCGGCTTCGAGCGGGAATCCCAGACAGTAGTCCTTTATCCGGAAATAGAGATTACAGGAACGGGAAGCACAAGAGCCCCTCGCAGAACTTCAATCGTCCAGCTCATCCTCCTCACACTCCTAAGCCTTATTACGGCCATGCACCCACACTCAAGAAGGATGACCCGGTAAGACCTAAGCCTCAGCAGTTCAGAGGCAAAGGCCATTACTCTGCTCCACCTTCTCAGGGTTTTCAGCCAAACTCTAAGAGCCACCACGCTCCCTCACACAGCGGCGACCCACATAGCCGTCTGGCCACTCACTCAGCCCATGTTGTGGAAACAGGGCCAGAAAGGGCCAATGAGGATAATGCCGAGGAACCACCACACAAACTTGCCAATGTGGAATTCATCGAACATGATGATCTGAAAATGATCCCAAAATGCCTAGAAACCATAAATGGTGTGGAAGCTGAGATAGCCCTTGACACTGGGGCCAATGGCATACTTGTTGACAAGAGATTCGTCAGGGATGAAGATTTTACCAGCAAAGTCGTTCGTGTGCGGGTTGCTGAAGGAACACCCCAAACACGACGCTGCTGTGTCATTAATCTGGATTGCAAATACTACAAGGGAAAAGCCCCAGTTGTGGCAATGATTGGGCTTATGTACCCTGTCTTGATGGGTCGCGCACTGAACCTAGTTCCTATTTTTCAGGCCGACCTCTACCATAAGGACATTTAACGTTATAACTTCCCTCGGGGGAAGTCACATGAAGCCATTTCAGCAGCAACTCCAGGCCTCGATGCCAAGAATATGGACGATTCTCCGACTGACTCCGTTGAGTCTGCCGCAGTTAGTAAACGTAATGTGGAACACGGAGAGTTTACCCCTCCTTTACCAGATGATGCACCTCTCGAGCCATTGAAGTCCCGTCCAAAATTTGCCAAATTGCAGCAAGACTGCCCCAGCCTCAAACGCTGGATGCAGCAGGCCACCGAGAGAAGGACCTTCACGGTGAGAGGAGGAGGCCAGATCACTTACGTCTTTGAAGATGGAGTACTTCGTAGGCATGTGACTAAAGATGGCCACACCTTTAATCAGTTGGTGGTGCCCGCTTCGTTGCGCCGCCAGGCTATGTATGTGGCACACCATTTACCTCTGAGTGGACACAGAGGCAAAGCAAAAACTCGGCACATCCTTCAGAAGGCTTTTGCATGGCCAAACATGTACACCGAGGTAGACAGATATGTAGGTTCCTGCCCTGTCTGTCAATCCATCTCAACGGCACCGGTACCAAAAGTTCCCCTGGGGATAACTAAGCTCTCAATGGAGCCATTTTCCAAGGTCGCTATTGACATACTAGGTCCTATTAATCCAGATTCGTCCACAGGGAAACAATTCCTCCTGGTATATGTTGACCTGGCGACAAGGTACCCAGATGCAGTGCCACTGTCTTCTATCACAACTGAAGCAGTCGCTCATGCCCTATTTGAAATGTGCTCCAGGGTTGGCTTTCCTGAGCAGGTCACTTCTGACAATGGAAGTCAGTTTACAAGTAGGCACTTTGAGGCTTTCTGTAACCTTTTAGGAATGAAGCATATTCGTACGAGTGTCTATCATGCCCAATCAAATGGAGCATGCGAACGCTATAACGGGACATTGAAGCGATGTTTGCGCAAGCTAGTGATAGATATACCTAGGCAGTGGGACAAGTACGTCCCTGCTGCACTTTTCTCCTTCAGAGACACGCCCCACGACACTACTGGATACTCGCCTTTCGAGCTGATTTATGGTCATAAGGTCAGAGGCCCAGTAGAATTCTTGGCAGAATGTTGGGATTCACCTACCATCGAAGATGACGATAGGGACGTTCATGAGAATATTCTGAAGTTTTTGTCTCATCTCAAAAAGGCTTGGAAAACTGCACACTTAGCCATTAAGGGTCACCAGCAGACTGCCAAGCTCCTCTTTGACAAGTGTGCGCGGCGTCGTGCCCTGACACCCGGAGATCGAGCTCTGTTACTTCTTCCAGCAGATACCCACAAGCTAATGCTACGCTGAAAAGGACCGTACACTGTGGTACACCGGGTGACCCCTGACAATTATGTGCTAAATGTTGATGGCAATAACCGGAAATACTACATTAACCAGCTGAAGCTTTATTGTGAGGACCCGGAGGCCCACAGGGATCCTGCGCTGGCGCTCCCAGCAACCCCTATAGATGCCCCCAGCATCAACAGAACCTCTGAGGCTGCAGCAACACAGGTGCTCCATTATAGCCACCCCTTACTTCCTATATTGGAATACTCCACCCTTGCAGTGGAGACAGACTTACGGGAGTGGAGTTTTTCGGAAGAAGCCCCTCTGGCCGCAGCCACCGCCCTTGCAATTGAAGACATAAGCTTAGCTTTTGATGATGGTAAGGATCCTGCCATTCCCACACACCGAAAAGAAAGTGTGAGTATGTGACAGAGTGTTTCGCTCAATGTCAACAGAGGCTGTTAGATGCCTTATTAAATAAAATTAGTAACATAACTGTTATTTTCTAACTAAAAAAATTAATTCCCTTTAACATAACTGTTATTTTCTAACTAATAAAATAATTCCCACTTCTTGACTTTCGCAGATTATGATTATTTGCAATTTGTATTTTAGCTTATAGCTAATTCTATATAGCTTATTGACTCTTCTTGTACGTGTAGAAGCATAGCCCCAATATAAAGGCTGCCCCTATTTTTCTGCCTGCTCCGAGCCAAGAAAATTAAGAAAC
Source organism: Halocaridina rubra (assembly GCA_037179515.1). Classification (NCBI taxonomy): domain Eukaryota; kingdom Metazoa; phylum Arthropoda; class Malacostraca; order Decapoda; family Atyidae; genus Halocaridina; species Halocaridina rubra. Next base: position 2,147 of record JAXCGZ010017581.1, on the reverse strand, counting down.
ACAGAACCAGTAACCTAACTTTTCATTATTATTCTCGTTTTATTTTATTTGCTTCCACTTGTTGCACCTAAAAATACTGTCTCTCCCTTGCATCTCTGCTATAATTGCCTGCCAGGGACCACCACTAAAATAGTCCTTAAAATGAAATCAGAGCCAATTACTGCTCTAGGAATGTCTCCTACAGATGACGTCACGAAGCACAACAAGGAGACGCTCTTTTGGCGCCGAGACTGCCCAGAGGCAACATCTCGCCTGGGTGGTCTAAGTTTATTTTCAATATTTTACGTGGCATCTTCACAGGAATTCATCTAGCACAACAAGGAATTCATCTAGCACAACAAGGTGAGGGATAGTGTATGGTAAAGCTCGTGGGTCAAGCAAATTGGTTTATTTTCGAGAATTAGTTACATTCGTTACTGGATAAATCTTATGAATTTCTATTCTCAGATTCCATTCCCAGTCACACGAAATTTTGTAGATTACCACACTGGAATCTCACATGCCAAAGTTAATTCCTTAACCTGTAAATTACAGCTGATATATATTGCTGAGAAGTTTCTTTTCACTGAATGTGATAAACGAAAATCTCATCCTCTGAAGACTAGTTATGAGCCCGTAAAAATCTATCTCTCTTCCTAATAAATTCTAATTTCATTTCACCCCTTTCTATCATCGTAAATAAAGTGTTTTTTTTTACTTCAAAAACTCGTCAATAAAGCTATTTGCCAAAAAGCCAAATTGCAAATATTCAAAAGGTAATTTTTCCCAGTTGGCTATGCAAATATTTCTTGTTAACCACAATTTAATGAATGCATACCGTATTTATCTTGCTAATTCTTCATATGTTGGGGATAAAGTGTTTTGAGTTATAAGTTGCAAATACCTCAAAAGGTGGTTTTGCACCCTTTTTTTTTATTGCAAAGTTCTTGATAACTAAAAGTGAATGAATACTGTATTTATCTCGTAGATTCTTCCTTTACCCTAAATAGAGTGTTTTACCATATTAATTTCATATCAGGAATAAGCATTGCAACTTTTGTGGTTGCCCACAATTTAAGGAATACATACAGTACTGTATTTGTCTTGCTTATTCTTCATTTATTGTGAATATATTATTTTCTTTAAAACCAGTAAAGAATTAATGTTTTGTATGCTATTATGGTAGCATAAATATTTCTGGTTAGCTGTGAATAACCTATATATATTCATAAATATTTCTGGTTAGCGGTGAATAACCTATATATATTCATCCAGTAGAATGACATTGGAAACTCATTATATGTGTGCTCATGCTTTCAGTTTCCCATTATAAACTGTGTCATTTCTGTTTCTGAAATTGCAGTGTCCTGTATTCTACTCTGCCTGTGTGACAGAGGTAATCATCGAGTTGAGGCCAAAGTCTTGGCATACGTCCGTGGTGCCGGGAAACGAACTCATACTCACCTCCTCCGGGATTCGAGGCAGCATTTCATAAAGTTTAATTTGAGAAATTTAATTCAATTCTTTTAATGTCATTGCATTTCCAAAATTAAAAGAAAGTTGAATTCTGAGTTTCATTTAACCGACTAATGGTATTGAAGATAGGGTGTTCAAGTACAAATATCTGTCCTGTCTGTTTGTGAGCTCTTAACCGAGCTCGGTACTTTGAGTCCCCTTAGTAAAACAGAATCTTAACACTCTAGCATCATCATTTAAAACAAACCCCCACATTAATTGGCGCCCGAACAGGGACCCGAACAGACAGACTGATTTTATAAATTTATTTTTATTTTGCTTTTTAACATTGCACATGAAACCCGAAATGAATGAATCTTAGGCTGCACACGAAAATTTTCGCGCTAGAAACGTTGCGGATAGGAAATTTTTCTTTATTTTCGATATTGATTATGGTAACTAATATTTTCTTGTTTCCCATGTGGTAAACAATATTTCAGGAAATCTACATGAGATTATGTGGTAACAGACTTTAGAAATTTTGCATGACGAGAAGACGTGTTATATAAAATTTCATTTATTTGCGTGATAAGATTGAGTTTTAAAACATTCGTGTTTTATATATCCGTTAAAGGGTGATACTTGTTAGGAATTGTTTATAATTCCTTGGAATTAGGAATTGTTTATATTTTCTTAGGATTTAGGAATTGGGA
>JAXCGZ010017580.1:50000-53670 GCA_037179515.1 Halocaridina rubra | reverse complement strand
TATATATATATGTTATTTATTTTTTTTATTATCAAATAGCTGTACGCGGGGACATGTGCACACAGGCACTCCCAGTGATATGCAGTTTTTAGCTTTACAATCTATATTTGGTCATGTATATATCAAATATCAGTGAAATATTTCAATTAAATCTTACTTAAGCATTGCAAGTAATGAAGAATGATATATAGTATAGCAATTGATTGAAGACGGAAGGGCGCTCTGCGAGTCACAGAATATGACAACATTTTTATGTGGAACCTTAAATCTTTTTCGCAATTTAGGAAAATTTTATACAAAAATATAAAATATTTTATTTTGGGATTGAGCAATGAAGAAATGTGCATATTAAGAACCAATAAATTATACATTGAATATATAAATAGATAACTAAAGATAAAAGATTTCGTCTATTTTCACATCGCTTTTATCAATAAGAATGACATCCTTCTCCGAAGAGTGCAGCGATAAAAATAAAGATGGGGGGGGTAGGGGCTGGGAGCAGTTGACCTACTTTTTATCTCCCTAACCTTGGTTCACTCGTACCTGCAAAAATTAATGTCTTAAAGGTGTTTTTTTTTTTTTTTTTTTTTTTTTTACTGAAAGGGATTTCCGTTTGTAAATAATTTTTTATCTGGGGAGATATAAGTTTCGAAGCTTGTTAAAAAAAAATTGCTATATATATATTCTTTATGCTGGAAAGAAAATGGAGGGAGCTTAAATTGTCTCTGTAACATTAGTGGGGACGGTTACTCTTTGAAGTTACGTTGGGAGACAGTAATCTATATTTGATATAAGTATGGTCAAATATATAATCTACAATGAGATTTTGTTTTTCAGATGAAATGCTATCGCGCACATGTCCCCATGTGCCGCTATTGGTTTGATAATAAAAGTTGCTTATTGAAAGGAACTGAATGTATTTGTAATAATAATGATAATAATAATAATAATAATAATAATAATAATAATAATAATAATAATAATAATAACTATTAATAATAATAATGATTATAATATATTATTATTATTATTATTATTATTATTATTATTATTATTATTATTATTATTATTATTATTATTATTATTATTATTATTATTATTATTATTATTATTATTATTATTATTATTATTATTATTATTATTATTATTATTATTATTATTATTATTCAGCTACTACTACTACTGCTACTACTACTACTACTACTACTACAAAATACAAAGCAATATTGTGTGATTCAAGTACCCATGTGCAAAGAAAAGCTAAAAATAAACAGAACATTTAAGCACATCTCTATGATAGGACTATGATAAAAAAAAAAAAAACACATACACACAAACAGAAGTTAGAAAACAAAATTAAGAAAAATATGAAAATATTTAGGAATGTAAATAATCAATAAAAAAATAAAGAAGAGAAAAACACGTAATTGGGATGTAAGATGATGGAAACAGATGGAAAAACAGACGTAAAGAAATGGAAATAAAACAAATGATGGAGAATAATTACCGGAATGTCAGAAATAAGAAACACAAAAAGAATGAAAAGAAAAATAGAAAAAAGTTATAGAATCAGATGTATGGTCAAATGTGAAGGAAGAGACTTAAAAGGATTAGTGATAGATAAGTCTAGATGTGGATAAAATGAAGTATCAAGAGAGAGAGAGAGAGAGAGAGAGAGAGAGAGAGAGAGAGAGAGAGAGAGAGAGAGAGAGAGGGATCGGGAACTGGGGAAGAACTAGAATACGAGGAATTTAAAGAGAGGGGCTGTTCGTGGTGGGGAGGGGGGGGGGACTGTAGAGCATTTTCCCCCTATTAACGTGTCATCAGCCAGGAGTGTGCGAGTAACAGGTGGCGTAAAGTGAATTTAAGGTTGAGGGGGGAGGAGGTGAGCTGAGGGAAGGAACGGAGTTGTAGCATACGCTCTGAGGAGCCTTTTGGTTACCATCATTTAAAAAAAAAAATAATAATAATAAAATAAAAATAATATATTAATAATATATATAATATATATATATATATATATATATATATATATATATATATTATATTATAATTTTTTGTACAATGGCTATTTTTATATTCCGAAATTCTGATATTCTACAGTCACTATTTTTAATTTCATTAAAACTTTTCATTGCCAGATTCTGAAAACTTGTTATCACTATTCTTACGTACGCTAAGACTGAATTTTATGCTTAAAGTTAACCTAAACAAATATCTGTATTAAAATGTAATTTACAATTAATTCATAAAACTGACTGATTTGTGAGTTTATCTCTATATAGGCAATGTAAATGTAATTTCCTGTTATTTTATAAGACTGATTTATTTATACATGCGTGTATCAACAATATTCTATGAAAATGCAATTTCTAGGTATTATATAAGATTGACAGGTTTGTATTTTTTATTTTTTTTTTGCATACGTCTGTGAAATATATAATTTACAATTATTTTTTTGGACTGTCTAATTTGTAAAAGCTTATCTCTAAAAAAAATTCTATGACAATGTTATATAAAAGGATTATAAAAAAACTGCTTATTTTGTAAAAGTTAATATCTAAGAAAGTTCATGAACATTTAATATACGAATGTAAAAAAAATGACTGATTTATATTAGTTTATCTTTACAAAAGTCTATAGCAATTCTTTAATGTTGTTTCCTGTATACTAAAGAAATTATAAAAGTTACTAAATAAAACAATGATCAATACTTTCTGTAAAAATCGCTCAATATAAAATGCAGAGTATGCATTTCTATGAGTTGTACATGTTTATCTTTACAAAATCTGTGAAAACGTATTTTAATATGATTTCAAACAAACGGAAGAATGAATTGAATCATAAAAGTATTATAATAATAATCAATACTTAATTATTAAGATAGCTAAATTTACAGGTTAATACATAACCTTTTTCTAGGGAGCTAGAGAAAAACCGTTTATTTTTTTTTATAACTATTCTTTACTATTTTCCACATATAGTATGCTAATTGATTTGCCCCTGTGGCTCTCAAAGTTGGGGACAGTGAAGCCATTAGGGTTGTTGACTGAATCCGGGCAAATGCCTCGCGAGAGGCCATGAAAACTAGGGCTACCTTAATTACCCGAAAGAGAACGAACTGGGTTGACTAAATATTTGGTTACCTTCAATTGGAGCTCTTAAGACGAATATATTGCAGTCTTCCCATATAAAGAGGCTAGAAGAGATAGGGTATAGGCATTTTCTTTTTTACTGTGTAGCACCATCAGCTCATACCACTCCTATCCCATCTAAGTTGGTAGGGGAAAGGACGTCGCTACTGTCCCATCATCGTGCTTTTTTTTTAGTTTTTGTGTGTGTTATGATTGTGATACCAGGACGGGCAAAAAGAAAAGTAAATCTACCCTAATCAAGCCTGGGCACGAAGAAAACAAAAAGAGAAACAGAGATGGGGAGTGTTGTGACTTGTCAGATGTGAAGCGATTATACGACATGTGTAACGAATATCCAAAATATTCGGTGTTGATGTAGGCATAGAAAGAGAACCGTAACTGAAGGAAGACTTAACATCGAACTGTCCAGAACAGTCTTATTTAAGTCCACAAGACCCTTCAGCTGTAGGACTTCAACGGGCGATTGGTGCCATGGGCCAACCTACTACATGCTTGACATGATCGAAAAGATC
>JAXCGZ010017580.1:27500-45000 GCA_037179515.1 Halocaridina rubra | reverse complement strand
TTTTACGTGTGTGTATGCGTGAATGTGCGTGATTGCGTGCTTGTGTGTGTGTGTGTGTGTATGTGAGTGTGTGCTGATTGCGAAGAAAAAAAGGAACAGATAAATGCTTTAATACATACAAGGTCAATGACCTATCTTCAAAGCTATTTAATTTGTAATACTTGAGACGTAGTGCAATGAAAAAGTTTTCTTTTCTGTTTATTTTAGACGTTATAGCTTGAGCTGTATTTTATTTTGTTCATTTTTTGGGGGAAGTATAGTCTTGAAAAATTTCTGAATTTTTTTTTGTTAATGTATTTATGAATCGTCAATTTTATAAACACAATCGTTTTTCTTTCAACCACTTTTAATTAAATGATGCAATAAAAATACTGTTTAAGGACACACTCATGCCTTTAGAAGTCTTAATAATAAGCATAAGATTACAAACAAATACACTCTAAAAAAAAAAAAAAAAAAAACACACACACACGATTGTACCATCTGGCACCCTGCTGTTTTCTTTACCTGTTACTTTACAATGGTTACCTCACACCTGGTAACGTAAAGTAACAGTAGGAACCTTGGCGGCCGCTTGCGACGTAACGACTGTCATGACTTACGTCACCGAAAACATCGCAAGTGGAGGCCGCAAGTTGCCGCAAGGAGAGCGCGCGTGAAACCACACACGTGGAAGGCCCAATTCACCAACAGAATTAGGGAGACATTCTTAAGTATTTTTTAAGCAGTTGCACCAGGTATGGTTTTGATTCTTTTGACAGTTATATACTTAGTTTTGGAAGGTGTAAATAGATATAGCAAGGGAACATTAATTTTATATTTGAATAGTTATTCAGTTTTGGAAGCTGTAGAGAGAGATCTCAAAGGAGAAATTATTTTATTTTTATGGACAATTATTGAGTTTCGGAAAATTTAAATATAAAATATCAAGAAAAAATAAAGAATATATATATATATATATATATATATATATATATATATATATATATATATATATATATATATAATTTACTTTCGGAGTGAACATTTTAAAATTAAAAGAGAAAATATATTTGTTTTTATATATATATTTATTTAGTTTCAGAAGGTTGAATGGAAGCGATCCACATAAAAATACAATTCGTTTTTTGTATATTTTTATTATTTCTGAAAAAGGTAAAATAATGAATATTAAGAGAGTAATATATATATATATATATATATATATATATATATATATATATATATATATTTTTTTTTTTTTTTTTTTTTGTACTTATTTGCTTTTGGAATCAATCAAATTGAAAACGTCAAGAGAGAAATAGATTTATATTTTCTATTTTTATTTTGCTCCGAAAGATGTAAATTGGGGAAAAAAGAAAAAAAAATATTATATATATATATATATATATATATATATATATATATATATATATATATATATATATATATATATATATATATATATGCACTTTGGAAAGAAGTGAAAAGGGAGTCTCAGAAAAAAGTCTGTACTCATTAAAAGCGAGTTAGGTTAGATATAGAGTTGGCAGTATTAATAATTTAGCATTAAGTGCTTAGTGTTAACTGTTATTACAGTTTGTGAATTTATTTTAGTGAATTCAACTCAAGGGGGGTTATTGGGGGGGGGGGTTGTTTTTGGACTGTCAGGTGGTGCGTGTATATAATGGTGCTGCGGGTGTGGTAGGGGATATTGCGTCAACAACAAGCTAACATATGGCGCCAATCGCCAGTAGCCAAGATGGTGTAAAAGGGAAGGATGGGGGAAGTATAGGATAGAGTTCGGTGGGGTGGGGGAGGGGTGATGGTCTCATTACGGAACAGGGGGAGAAAAGTATTTAGGAAGCTGGGGTTAATTGGAGTGGAAGTAGACAATTAGGTGATGAGAGATATTTAAAGGAAGGTAACTAAATAGCGATATGGTAGTTTGGAAAATATCGAAATAGTTGCAAACCTTCTTCTTCTTCTTCTCTTCTTCTTCTTCTTCTTCTTCTTCTTCTCTTCTTCTTCTTTTTCTTCTTCTTCTTCTTCTTAGGAATTCCAGCTTCTTCTTCTTCTTCTTCTTCTTCTTCATCTTCTTCTTCTTCTTCTTCTTCTTCTTCTTCTTCTTCTTCTTCTTCTTAAGTTCATATGAGGTCACTGAATCTCACGAGCCCCTTAGAGACTAAATTACTGTATTGGCTCAAAGTATCACGGCCGAATGCCCATCCTGACACCAACCCTTTCCATAGATCCGGAGTTGGGGCCGGCAACCAGTAAAGCTGGCGTGCTCCCTTTAGCGTCTTTATTTTGCTTTTTCTATACCTTGTGGTATTAGAGAGAGAGAGAGAGAGAGAGAGAGAGAGAGAGAGAGAGAGAGAGAGAGAGAGAGTATGCTTGATTATTACCAAGACAGTCCTCTAATTTATCGTCTCTCACAATATGACAATGGATGGTATAAAACCATTAAAATGGAAGTTTATCTCTTTGTGCAACTCTTTTTATCTACAGTGTCTCTATACAGATACAGTGGAACACCTACTTATTAATAGAATGGGTACTACTACTACTACTACTACTACTACTACTACTACTAATAATAATAATAATAATAATAATAATACTACTAACTAATAATAATAATAATAATAATAATAATAATAATAATAATAATAATGATAATAATAATAATAATGATAATAATAATAATAATAATAATAATAATAATAATAATAATAATAATAATAATAATAGTAATAATAATAGTAATAATAAGAGATAATAATAATAATAATAATAATAATAATAATGATAATAATAATAATAATAATAATAATAATAATAATAATAATAATAATAATAATAATAATCCACGTTTTGTGTCGCTGTTATCCTCAATATGGGGGTGGACACAGAGTGTGGGTGGGGAAGCAAAGCTAGATGCCCTTCCTTGCTCCCCACGGCGGGCTTGATTGCGGGTCTGTGAACTCCCGACCAAATCGAGCTCTCTGGCCTTTCGGCTGCTGTTGTCCCTCGTCCACCGTGGTCCCCTTTGTAGATTTTTATCTGATTTTCTAAGTTGGTGGGTCAGTATTCAGGTGTGGGGAAAAATGAGGTATTTTAAGCTAACATTTTAAACGTGCGACGCATGTGGCACATGGGACATGTCAAGCAACTTCTGTGTGAAAGGTTTCATATATTTCCTGATGTTCGTTTTCAACCGGCGTGCCACGCGGCCTGCCACGTGCGACGTGCCACTTTGGTGTGAAAGCGGCCTTACTGCTAAAAGTGGAGGCGTTCTTGCGTCTACATGAAGGAGAATTATGTCTTTAGTCTGAATTGTATTAAGTCTGATATTGGTGTATGTTTCTGGGAACACAGATTTTTCTGGAATCTACCAGAGTTTGGTCGATGGTTGATATTGTTCAATCTCTCCCAAACTTTTCAGGAGTATAATGCTGGGTTAAGGATATAGCTGTTCCTTGAAATGAGTTATCTACAAAACCTGTTTTAATTAAGCTTTTTCTCAGGTTTGGTGCATATCACAAACACACTTGCCAGGCTCAGACGATATCTCCTTGTCATATGAGACAGGGAGTCCCAACTGTGATTTTTTTCTTGCGTGAACACAAATTCACAATCCTACATACGCTGAAAAGAGCTTTCTTTGTCAACATTACGATTAGCTCTTGTTTTTTCTTATGTTTACATTTTTTTTACATTAACGGCTGTGAGATAACTTGTCCAACACTGTTTTCGATCATATCATTATCAGTCTAATCTCTGATGTTTGTTTCTTATAAAGTCATGTTGACAAGTGCGAGAAATCAGTCTGGCTCAGAATTCTGTGTAGATTTTGGCATCAGATAAGGCACTGTAGTGTTGTTCTTTGCTAGTATTTTTGTTGAACAACATGATCTGTTTTTACAAAGATAATGGTTTCATCGCCACAGTAGGTTTCAGATGCAAGATGCATCGTAGGTCCAATATCTCCATAGATCATAACACTATTTCATAATGCCTTGTCGATATGCTTTGAGATGAGGCAGTTGCAACAACAGTTGTTATTTCAGCCGAGTAGAATTTACTGTTTTGGAACATGTGCATTCAGCTGACTTAATATGGCTTTGTAGAGTTTGACTAAATATATCGGCTTGAATATAATTTCTTGCTCTTTTGTCCTCATATTGGGTGACTGATTCGGCAAGGACTAAAGCGTCCAGTGTTTCCTGACTTACGTTTTTAAACATGTTTAGCATACCGTCGGAATCTGTTGTAGAGACCAACTAGACATTTTGTTGTGAAGCCTCCTGGCTAGTACAGTGGTACTGCGCTGGCCTCGCATTCACGAGGTCAAGGGATCGCGCCTCGTCCAGGCAAGAGAATTTAAGCTGTTTACTGGGGAGGTTACTGCTGTGGCTGGGCAGCACAGTGGGGGGTTGGGCTTGTGCCAGCTGGCGACCACCCTATGGGTCCTTCATGACCCGTTCCACCCATCCATGGGCAAAGAATCTAAAAAAAAAAAAACAGCATTTTGTATGACATTCAGCATCGATGGCATGCATGTCACTACTTTGTCAGAATAGCAAGGAGTCTTTTTTCTGACAACCTTGTAGCAACCCACCCCACCTTTTTGTCTGTATTTATAGTAGATGCTTTGTGCAGGTCTCCATCCACACCACCACGAAGCAAACAGACTATTTTTTTATTTATTCAGATAACTGTACATGGGGACGTGCACATGGGCACTCCCAGTGATGTTGCAGTTGTTAAACATTACAATCTATATTTGGTTATTTATAAATAAAATAATAGAATTTGCTATTAATTTTAAATATCATACCAAAGTAAATAAGAATAAAATATAGTGTAATAAGTGATTGATGTCGGAAGAGCACTCTGCGATTATTAATTAAGAGTAATATAGTTTACATGTATTGATAGCAGGGGAACACTCTGCGATTATTGATTAAGAGTAATATATGTAATAATATTTTCAATAGCCCTTGTTGAAATGGGTCCCCCATGACCCGTTCCACCCATCTGTGGGTGGAGAATCTAAAACAACAACCTTGTTGAACAAGCTGTTGCTAGGATTCTGCGCTCTGAATAGACCGAGATTTTACTGGACTGATATCTGAGGTTATTTTCCAATTTCCATTTTGGTACTCTTTTAGTTTCATTGAATTGGACATTGAATTTGTTACAGGATATCTTGTGCAATAAGGTTCTGTGTGATCTTGAAGTTTCTTGAATCTCATTACCATCATCGAGTAGGGATGAGATGATAGTGAGGGGAATGCTCAAAACTTCTTGGGTGTCTTTTTACCATCATCGTGTAGGGATGAGATGATAGTGAGGGGAATGCACAAAACTTCTTGGGGGGTCTTTTTACCATCATCGTGTAGGGATGAGATGATAGTGAGGGAAATACACAAAACTTCTTGGGAGTCTTTTTTTTCAACTGTTCCATACCCAGAGGTAGATTTTTGCTATGTCATATTTAATGGACACACAAACTGCTCATCTGTCACTTCCTTGCATAACACATAGCGAATCTAGTCAGTTGGGGGACACTTGTGTATTGGCATCACCACTGAGTGAATTGTTAGAACAAGCGATAGTGCACCGCTTTGCCATTGTGTACAGTGTATTATTGTTGTTTAAGATTCTCCACCCACGGACGGGTGGAACGGGTCATGGAGGACCAATAGGGTGGTCGCCAGCCAGCTGGTACAGGTTCCAAGCCCCCACTGTTGTGCCCAGACACAGCAGTAACCTCCCCAGTAAACAGCTTAAACTCTCTTGCCTGGACGAGGTGCAATCCCTCGACCTCGCGAATGCGAGGCCAGCGCGTTACCACTGTAATAGCCAGGAGGCTAGTGTTTTATTCTTTCAACAAGACTCACCTGATTACCCAACACCAAAATAGATATTGGACATTGTAAATAATTCTTATATCGGCCAAAGTATAGACCAGATGGACAGGTATGACTCAGTACTTTTCTTGCTGTTCACAGTACACAGTGGAAATAGTTCAATATATACATTTATTTGTTTACCGCAAAAATGTATTGATTCATTATTTACATTGTCATCATGACTCGGTCTGAAAATATAGAGAATAATTAATTTTACCGTCTGCTAGAAAAATAATTGAAAATTTTATAAGAGGTGTGCAAACTTCGAAATGACTTTATATTTTTCCTTGAGCATAAGAACCTATGTACAGACTTGCCATTTATGATTGTTATCATGCTTCGCTGAAAAGATGATGTAAATTGTCGATTTTTCCCTATTGGCGTCCCCTGATTTGTCAATGGGTTAAGATGATGTAAATCGTCGATTTTTCCCTATTGGCGTCCACTGATTTGTCAATGGGTCAAGAACTCAAGATGATGTAAATCGTCGATTTTTCCCTATTGGCGTCCCCTGATTTGTCAATGGGTCAAGATGATGTAAATCGTCGATTTTTCCCTATTGGCGTCCCCTGATTTGTCAATGGGTTAATATACATATAGACATGGCAAAATTTTGAATGGATTTCTTTTAATCTTTGACTCTGGAAACATAGGTTTAGACAACAAATTCACGTTTTTATTATAATGAATATCTTTCTTTCTCTGAGAAATCAGGTTTCGTGATAATGGCTACTCTGATTTTAATAGAAACATATTTTTTTTTTAAGAACTCCCTTTTCTACCAAGGGCTAGGACGGTTGCCTTCTTGCGAAGGACTTGTTTTGGCAGATGTAATCCTTACCCTGCGTGCGTGCCCTTGCTAACCTCAGACCGTGACGGGGCGCGAACCCTCGACCTGACGCCTCAGAACGCTTGAGCCACGGTGACTACATTTACTGGTACACATCGTAAACAAGTCGTGAAAGATTGGCCTTATCTGCTGGACTATATACGTTGGTGCAAAGCTAAAATGCTACAGGTACTCATAAAAGTTCATGGGGCCCTGTATCTGTAAGCTGAGCCTGTGGAGTCACCTTTTCCTTTTGGATCGTGAATCAGTATAACATTTCGGTCTTGTATGTTCGTTTGTGGATTGTCCAGTATTCAGACACCTTTCTGGTCAGAAAGGGGTGGAAATGGAATCTAACGACAAGCATGAAGACCCCTACTATCTTTTCTGAGTGGCTGTACCTAGCTTTTAATACCATAAGTGAATTGAAGCAATTTTTAGACATCTTTCATAATTTGTGTTGAAATTGTATTACATTATTGCCTATAATTCATTTTTGCAGTATATCGGTTACCATCTTTTTCCTAAAAGTATATTGATATAATCATTAACTATATTACGTTTACAGATACATTCTCTTTTATTTATTGAGATTCATTGCTTTATTTTTTCCTCGAGGAATGTTATTGCAAAGTTCTTCTTTTAGAAGTTGAAGTACAGCCTTCACCACATCCTATTTTTGAAGATATATTTGTGCGACTGTGTTACATTTATGTTATTGTTTTTGCTAATATTGGATTTATAGTTCTTAGCGTTAGCTCTGTAATCATGCCACTAAGGGGTCTTGTGTCCCCCCACCCCTTCCTCATTCATGGAAAACAAATTCTCTTACAATATCAGATAAGATTTACGCCATAACTGGACTGCCAAGTGTAACTTCTGCCATTCTACACAATATAAATCTGTTACAACACAGATCTCATAATCTAGTTTAGTTTTCCTTCTTTTTCATTGTGACTGAGGTACTTACAAGAAAGTGAAATATATGGCGACTGTCATGCAAGCATATAAAAGAAGAAGAAGAAGAAGAAGAAGAAGAAGAAGAGCTTCGATGTGGAGAGGAAGGAGAAAATGGAGTGTTTAAAGAAGAAGAAGATAAAGAAGAAGAAGAAGAAGAAGAAGAAGAAGAAGAAGAAGAAGAAGAAGAAGAAGAAGAAGAAGAGCTTCGATGTGGAGAGGAAGGAGAAGATGGAGTGTTTAAACAAGAAGAAGAAGAAGAAGAAGAAGAAGATGAAGAAGAAGAAGAAGACGAAGAAGAAGAAGGATGGAGAGAAGAAAAAGAAGCTGGAATTCTTAAAGAAGAAGAAGAAGAAGAAGAAGAAGAAGAAGAAGAAGAAGAAGAAGAAGAAGAAGAAGAGCCACGATGTGGAGAAGAAAGAGAAAATGGAGTGTTTGAAGAAGAAGAAGAAGAAGAAGAAGAAGAAGAAGAAGAAGAAGAAGAAGAAGAAGAAGAAGAAGAAGAAAATATAGAATAGTTTTATTGCATGTGCAGTGAGAAAAAAAAAAAAAGTTGAAAATAAGAGGTGATAAATCCTGATGTAAGTATTGTTATGGAATGCGTGAGAAATATCTTACCTCATAATGAGGGTTCTTATTTTGTCCAATGACGTTATATCATCCATTTTATGGAGTCTCCGGCCTTTGCAGCGGCCATTACACAAGATTATCAATAATAATAATATATATTTTTAGTTCATTCGGAGTTTCAATCTCATCAAAGAAATATCTGTTAGTTCTTGAGATAGTAGCCTACACATTTACATATATACATACACATTCGTAGATATAAAGTGGCTGTAATCCACTTTGTAAGGGATGGCCTAGCCAAAGCACAAACTCATTTACATGAAAGTCAATGCACCCATTATTATACTATATAAGCTCTTTAGGGATAATGGGTCAACGCAGTTCCTCCATCACCACCACACTGGGTCATCCACAGTGTAAATGGGCATGTCAGTACAAACTCTTGTAAGTAATTATAACTAAACTTTCAGAATCTCCAATAAATTCTAAGTACTATATGAAATTTTTTTTTTTATCATGGATAGTCAGATAGAACCGGAGGAACTAAGAAATAGTTAAGTGAGGATAGTTTAATGAACTTAGGAGATGGAATTAAAGATATAACTGAGGATAGGAGATAAATAGAATGCAGAAGATAAGTAAAATTCAAAGGAAATTAATACTAAAAACAATCAGACAGACCAGTGTGAAATTGAGCAAATAAGTTTAACTAAAGAGTGTGTCATGAAACTGTGAGATGAAACTAAAATTAAAAATATAATGAAACGGTTAACTAAGGACGATTAGAATAGTACGTTATTAGGAGACTTTGACCCGATTTCTTCAACAGTGTAAGCCTAGGATACCATATTGTTAGTTAGCTAGACACACACAAATGGACTTCATAAACGCATCTGTCGCGGTTCTGTGTATGGCTAGGGTCCCGCACGGGACCCTAGCCATACACAGAACCTCGTCAGATGCGTTTATGAAGTCCATTTGTGTGTGTCTAGCTAACTAACAATATGGTATCCTAGGTTAACACTGTTTAGGAAATCGAGCCAATCTAAGCAAAAACTTGTTAAGTGAGGATAATGGGTTAAAACTTTGAGGAGAAATTGATAATTATAGCCATGAATAAGAAGTTAAAAAGCAACAAAAAATAAAGACTATACCATGTGAAATGGTACTTGACTGTAGCAAAAAGAAGTTAACTGACGATTTTTCAATAAACTCTACGATGAAAAAAAAATGTGGATAGGCATATAGCAAATAAATAAATAAATAATAAGAATAAATAAATAAAATAAATTGTTTTCCAATAATAAGAAGCCAAACTCCTGAGGAAATTGATTGAAAAAAAATATAAGTAAATAAGCGAGGACAGGCGGATAGACGAATTGTACTGAAGAGCTTATTGTCCTATTGATTTGCGTATTTGTAATGACATTTATTCATATATAACTCCTTTTTCTCCTCCTTAATTTCTGTTTTCATTGTCTGGCAATTTTCTTCTTTGCTGTAACCATTTGCTCTATTCATAAATTTTTTAATTTTTTGTTGATCAGGATTGACAAGTTGGCTTCATATTCCTATGAATTTTTGGGTGGGAGCTTGCTCCTGTTACTCTGAGCTACGGAGGTTAGTTCCCTTTCTTTATGATTTTTCAATATATTACATCCTCGATTTTATTTGTTTGATTGTTCTCAAACAAATATTTAAGTTTATTTATGCATTTGCTCTCGTGAAACTTATGTTAAAATATGATTTTTTTTTTCATTTTTCAGAATTGCGTTTGTCAAGTTTGAAGAAATTCGATATTTATATTACAAAATCCAGTTAGTCTGTCCATTATAAAATGCTTTTGAAAATTTCAGCGCTGCAAATATATATGTATATTTTTATGTCCAGAGAATGACTCAAGATTAAAAAAAAAGAACCAGATTAAAATATGTTGTTGGGAGAGACGAGAATAGGCTATCAAACTTCTGAATTTATTTGATATTATATACTGCATATTGATGTTGCTTTTGTAATATATTTTGCTTTTACTTATAAAAAAGAGATATTGGTAAAATGCAAAAGAGAAGGGCTGGTTTCTCATAATCAGAATATATATTTATATTACTTTTTAGTATTGTTACTTTTTCATCTTAACCAAATAAAATACTTTGGTTAGCTAACGTAAAGACTCATATATATATATATATATATATATATATATATATATATATATATATATATATATATATATATATATATATATATATATATATATATATATATATATATATATATATATATATATATATATATATAATCCACTTTTTACCAAAATAAGATAAAATGATCAGCTTCTCTTGAAGAGATAAGATAAATGTTTTTATTTGGCTATTTAGGTGCCTCTAGAACAAGGGTTTGAATTAACTGTTAAAACTAGCCGCGAGTCATGTTGGGAAGTGCAAGTAAAATGAACACAGGTAGAAAGCACACCCTGTATGGACTACCTTTTTTTTTTAATAAATTTTTGTATATTTAACTTTGATTTAAAACCTTTAAAATGACCATGAATGGAATTGTAGACTCCAGACATCGTTTCTGGGATCTCATATCAATATATATATATATATTTTTTTTATGAATTGCGATATCTCTTAAGATTTATACGATGGAGTGGATTGGAAATTTCACGATTATGATATTTTAGCCTCGACTGGAGCTTTACTGCGAAAACTTGTGCACTTTCTCGCTAAGTAATTTATATAATATTTTATTGAGTAATTTGATATCCAACAGCTTTATTGGCTCTGTGGTTACAGTGCCTGGTTCCAACCCAGGAAGCCCCAACTTCAACAGTATATTATTATGAATATAATTTACCGTTTTCTTGATGCCCCGTTATATTTAAATTTTCTCATATATATATATATATATATATATATATATATATATATATATATATATATATATATATATATATATATATATATATATATATATATATATATATATATATATATATATATATATATATATATATATATATGCACACGGACACACATACACACACACCTGCAGGTACAAGAACAGCAATTCCCCTTGCAAGTGGGATGGTCGAGTCAATGCACACAACCCATTCCCTTCTCTTTCATTTAGTGTTAACGCCTCCGTGTTTCTTATCACAAACATACTACCAATTTTCTCTATTATATTCTCATTCTTCCATAATTGTATATATTCAGAGATCCATTTACTAGGCTTCTGGTTGGAGCTCTCCTACCAGGACACTCTCGTATTCCTCAGCTCATCATGGAAGAAGCACACAGAATGAGGGATCCCAAGCATCCAAGGCTGCCCCAGTTAGTCGACTTTTGCGACATGCAGGGAAACACGGGGGTTGTATTTTTAGTCGTCCGCCAAAGAAAGAGGAAAGATAATTAAGAAAAAAAGAAGAGAAAGAGAAATTGAACTCTGGAAAGGAAACGATCTTCAGCCCCTTCTTTGGATAGAACTCATTTATCGTCATTTTATCTATCTATCTATCAGTCTGTGTATCTATTCACATCAGTCTATCTATCTGTATATCTATCTCATATTTATACATACGCACGCTCACACACACACACACGCACACACACATACATTTACTATGGTAAATCAGACTGCTCTGTTATGATATCATTAAAGATAAAGAAGCCGATGTTGGAACAATACTTTCTTGACTTGTAGCTTATAAACTGGTAAGCATACTTGTTCTGCAATTTTGAGTTAATTAATTGATAATAATAATGATAATACTAATAATAATAATAATAATTATAATAATAATAATAATAACAATAATAATAATAATAATAATAATAATAATAATAATAATAATAATAATAATAATAATAATAATAATAATAATAATAAGAATAAGAATAATAATAAAGTTTTGTAGTTTTTATGTGTCACAAGTTGTTCCCATTCTAAAATGAGGTGATTTAATTTAGAGCTGCTGGATTAAGGCTAGATGCCCTTTCTAACACCCCGCGGCTGGATCGAGCCCGCGTCTGTCATGCTCATCATTTACCTTTCTCGTGCTCTACCACTGAGCTACCGCGGGCACATTAATAATAATAATAATAATAATAATAATAATAATAATAATAATAATAATAATAATAATGGAAATAATAATAATAATAATAATAATAATAATAATAATAGTAATAATAATAATAATAGTAATAATAATAATAATGTTGATAATAATAATAATTATATTAATAATAATAATAATAATAATAATAATAATAGTAATAATAATAATAATAATAATAATGTGTTCTCGTATCACTGTTTGACATCGCAATCTCAACAGATGAAAACCGTCTTCGTGAGAGAACCGCATATATCACCACCTCCTTTGGAATTTATATTTATATATTTGTGGTATATGTTGTGGGCGAAATTCTGAGTATTTTCATGCATGAGCTAATGCTTACTGTCTTTGTTTACTCAAATGGACTTCAGTTCCAGCGTCGCAACCCCCCCCCACCCACCCACAACCCTCCATCTTGTTTATTGGTGGTTTTAAGATATTTTGAATGTACAACTTAGTATGCGATTTACTATTTACTTGACTATGTTCCGGTTTTACGTCACGGACTCCCTTTTCTACCAAGGGCTAGGACGATTGCCTTCTTGCGAAGGACCTGTTTTGGCAGGTGTAATCGGTACCCTGAGTGCATGCCCTTGCTAACCTCAGACCGTGACGGGGCGCGAACCCTTGACCTGACGCCTCAAAGTCGCGGACGCTACCGCTTGAGCCACGGTGACTACTTACTTTTTACTTGAATATTAGATCTTTTAAATGATAAGGACTTTGATTATGTGAATGATTTTGCTAATTTTACTTTGTATGTGTCAATATTAGTTCCCATTTTTGGGGGGACGCAGACGGATTGAAGCTGGGGAATTGATGGTGGGTACCCTTCCTATCGCTTGGCTATGTGCTCAAATGTTTGTCCGGGAAGCGACTAACGCGGGTAGATTCCACTGCAGGCCATTAGGAAGGGCATCCAACCTTACTCCCCCCATCTCCCTCTTGTCTGTGGCCACCCCTATTCTAATTGGAACTCAGTATGTCACATAAAACAGTTGAGCAACAACTCAAGTGTCATATCTCAGGCATCTGTTCGAGGAAATTTGCAAAAATATACTAACATCAAAAGCGTGAATTAAAAAAAAAAAAAAATCACAACGATACCGGTAATGATCCGAAAAGTCAAAGACACAAGAAAACAAGAGACATAAAGAGGCTTATTAAGTGTACTCAAGTGTCATTTCTTACGCTTCCTGACTCTAAAGTATGACTTGAAAATTCGCCAACCCTCGAATCTCGAATACATACGCCCAGAATGACACATGTGATTCACAGAGATAATTTTCCGTTTCCTGTGTTGTAGTTGTCTGGACGAATAGTATTACACTTCTAAGATTCGCCATTCGCTCGTGGACGATATATATAGAATAATGGACAGCGTAGTTGTCTATTTTTTTTTTTTGCTTACCTTTAAAGGAATGTAATAGATAGATAGATAGATAGAGAATGAGATGTAGACAGACGAATTGTATTGTAATGTTGCAAGTCTGTCTCTCTATTCCTTTCCAAATCTTTATAAAAATGTCAAGTCTGATACTGAGAGATAGATAGATGGATAGATAGATATGCAACAATATTTAGAGAGCTAAACACAGATGAAAATATATAAAAATATAGATAGATTCATGGATAGATTGCCTGCTTGATGGATACAGTGAGTAGGTACGTAAGTAAGCAGAAATTAGATAAATTTAGAAAATTGGAAGATAGGTAAATTAGTACAATACGTAAGAGATCGATTGGGAGATAGATGAATGGAAGGTACGTAGATAGATTGTTTGGTAGATAAATAGATAGATGGATAGATTGATAGATAAATAGGCCAACTAAAAGTTACATCAGGTCTTGCATAAAAATTTAGATATTTGATATTGCGAGGTTAGTCAAAGTTTATCCTACTCTGTTATATATTTAATAATAATAATAATAATAATAATAATAATAATAATAATAATAATAATAATAATAATAATAATAATAATAATAATAATAATAATAATAATAATATAGTAATAATAATAATAATAATAATAATAGTAATAATAATAATAATAATAATAATAATAGTAATAATAAATAATAATAAAAATAATAATAATTATACTTATAATAATAAATTTAATGCCTAGATAATTTTTAAATTGCCTGAAATTAAGGAAAAATCTCCCTGTAAGAATAAGAAAATATATTTATTTATTAACTTTATATAAGCAAAGTTATTCATACATCTGAAATAACAGGAAAATAATATACTCAGACTAGTTTTTTTTATTTAACAACCTTAATATTAATTCTAATTTATTTGATATTTGTATCAAGAGCTAAAGAAAATTCCGAAAAAATTGCCAAAATAATTGTCAGATTCGTCTATGTATTTTCTTGACATGTACTATTAACATATATTTAAAAAAGATCAATATCATGTTTATTTTGCTGCAATATATTAACCATCCTAATCATCATTAAACTTGTTTTCAACCTTATAATCTAGGAATTACACTAATGTACTTTATATAAGCCATACGACTTAGTTTATACGATATATTCAAATCTGAATTAAACAAAAATTCTACAACATTTTTGAAAGTTCAAACTGCAGTGAAATGCATCAGAGCGCCTGCCTATCCCATAATGTATTTTGAGAGTCAAAATTGCGGTGAAGTCGATAAGAGTCACCCAAACCATATTTGGATCCCAGAGATAAATACGAAACGAGATCGTAAAGGTACCTGTTGCAAACAAGAAGACAAATAGAGATAAATCCCAAACGAGATCGTAAAGGTACCTGTTGCAAACAAGAAGACAAATAGAGCCCCGAATGTAAAGAGGCAAACAATCATTATTTTTGACAAGCAGAGCAATCGGAACAATTAAAGGAGAGTGGTTTTGCTCTGCAGGGAGCAACGTGCACACACATACACACACACACACACACACACACACACACACACACACACACACACACACACACACACACACACACACACGAATCACTCAGAATATCTTAACCAAAGCGTACTACCTCCTATATGGATCCCCATTCCCCATGTCTTCATTTTAATGGGTTTATGTTACTACTGAAGGTTCATAATTCAAATTTTAATACCCTCAGGGAGATAGTTCATCTTTCTATAGAGACTCTGAGCTTAATTTTAAGTCTTGTAATATTTAAGTAGTGTGGGTAAATTTTT
The DNA here is from genome assembly GCA_037179515.1 of Halocaridina rubra. Classification (NCBI taxonomy): domain Eukaryota; kingdom Metazoa; phylum Arthropoda; class Malacostraca; order Decapoda; family Atyidae; genus Halocaridina; species Halocaridina rubra. The sequence continues at coordinate 29,424 of JAXCGZ010017580.1, read as the reverse complement.
ACTACGTCGTTTGTGAGAATACTTTGGATTAATATGAAATTACATATCAAAATGTGAGTTTTAGAATTAAATATGCAATATTTCATTGCACATTTAGAAGTACTTTGGTATTGAGAGTAAAATTAACATTCATTATAAAGTGGTTATATTTTTTTTTTAGATTTTTCACCCACGGATGGGTGGAACGGGTCATGGAGGACCCATAGGGCGGTCGCCAGCCGACACAGGCCCCAACCCCCCACTGTGGTGCCAGCCACCGCAGTAACCTCCCAGTAAACAGCTTAAACTTGGACGAAGCGCAATATTTTGCTATAGCAGTTTAGCTTAGGGGTCTCCCCTTCTCTCATATCTTCAGTGGTACAGTCAAGTAAAGCTGTATATACCGTGATGATCTGTGTGTGTGCTGTAGGATCGAAGCCAATTTAGGGGTATCTATGCTGACTTGTATGTAAATATGCAGTTTCTAAAAGTATTGCCATATCGAAAATACTCAATATTATTTGACGATGTTCAAATACTTTAAGTATTTTTAGTCTAGTTTATAAAAATCCTTTTGGATCCTGTAAAGAAGGATTATTCATATTTACAAGGCAAGTCACCTAACCTAACCTAACCTAACCTAACCTTACATAACCTAAACTAACAATTTTCGAGGTTATTTAACTTTACTTGGGTTCTGGGGTTACTCGTATTTACAATATCCAATCTTTTTCCTTTTATATAATCTCATATACTTCTCATGTAAAATAATGCCCTGCATATATGCCTTTATTCACTCTTATTAGTGTTCCAGTGTACATTAATGTCTCGTATAGATAGATAGATAGATAGATAGATAGATAGATAGATAGATAGATAGATAGATAGATAGATAGATAGATAGATAGATATTGTTGGACGTATGTCGAATACGGTCATACTTGTCATCGGTCAGTATCCGATTTCTATATAATACTTCTTCTTTTAATACAATTTTAGTCATTCTAAGTAAGATAATATCATGCATATGTTGCATTTATTCATTATTATTATGAGCCCTCGAGTGTAAATAACAGCGTCTCGTATATAAAGCATGTTGGACGTACGTCGAGCATGGTTAAAATTGTCATTGGTCAAGGTCCGCATCTTGCAGCGCGAAACTACTCAACTCTAATTGCTCTTTTGTTTTTCTTGTCAGGAGTAATGATTGTTTACTGTTTTTAGTCTTCGCCACTATTCGTCTTGAGGATCTGGACTTCTACACTACTTTTTCTTCTTTGTTTCTTCCATTGCCTTTGCTATTTATTTTTTTTTTATGATTGTTTTCTATTTTTAGTCTTCTCCACCATTCGTCTTGAGGATCTCGTCTTCTCAACTATACAGCTCTTTTTGTATCTTCCATTATTTTCTATTATTTGTTATGACTGTTTAATAGCTTTAGTTTTCGTCACTATTATACTCAGGGATATTGTCTAAAGTACTAATCTTTATTGTATTTTTCATATTATATTTCCTTTTCTTTTCAGTTGTTGTTTGTGGCACTCCTCTTCTTTGGATTATAGACTTCGGAATTTCTGACCTCACTTCTGTTTCTCTCTCTCTCTTTTTTTTTTTTTATGAATTCTGAACTGCCTAACTACTCTTCTCTTTTCAATGCCTATTTTATGTTTTGTAAGTTTTTGTTATTCGTTCTGATTATTATGCTTTTTAGCTTTTAAATATAATTTCATAAATATCTATAGTTTTTTTCGTTACATTTCAGTGAGACTATCATCGACTTTCTGAGGCATAACGTCATTATTTAGTTTGTAGTTAACTGTTGGACGTGAGGAAGATTTGACATTAATTTACTATATGTCTTCTTTTCTGTTTTTTTTTTTTTAACAGCCTTGTGGGCATATTATGGTATTTTCATCACAGAGAAACATGCTTTGGGTATGAGTAT
>JAXCGZ010017580.1:10000-12500 GCA_037179515.1 Halocaridina rubra | reverse complement strand
GGTTGTAAGAGTCATTAAAACGCTATTCATGAATCTCTCTCTCTCTCTCTCTCTCTCTCTCTCTCTCTCTCTCTCTCTCTATATATATATATATATATATATATATATATATATATATATATATATATATATATATATATATATAATTTGTCAATAAGAAAAATATTATTTTCCTTACGTTTTGCAGATATATTACCTTTTTTCATTTATCTGTATTAAAAAGTAACTATGGAATTCTGATAAATAGTAACGAATCTCTGCTAATACTGACAAAATTAATGCATTTAAGAAATTGAAAATAGAAAACAAAATATCTTATAAATATTTTTTCAAGTTTTATTACTGATTGTAAAATAGGTGAAGATAATCAACAGTTTCCTATTGCTCAGTATTTGTTTTGTATATGTGGCTCAAACTGTAGCGTCTGCGACTCTGAGGCGTCAGGTCGAGAGTTCACGCCCCGTCACGGTCTGAGGTTATCAAGGGCATGCACTCAGGATAACGAATACATCTGCCAAAACAAGTCCTTCGTAAGAAGGCAACCGTTCTAGCCCTTGGTAGAAAATGGAGTCCGTGTCGTAAAACCGAAACCTATGTGTTTAATATTTATCTGCTTGCTTTTGAGATTTTAACCTATTATTGATAAAATGTTCACCGTTTCCTGATATATATATATATATATATATATATATATATATATATATATATATATATATATATATATATATATATATATATATATATATATATATATATATATATATAGATAGATAGATAGATAGATAGATAGATAGATAGATAGATAGATAATGTTTCGTGTTTCTTTTTGTAAGTTGCATTTGGTGCAGGTTGCTAAACCGCTTGTTTCAAAATGCATTTGTTTGCCGATAAATGTGCATCTAATAAGACAAAAATCACAATAAAAATAAGAGTTTTCCTTAGTGACATATGTCGTTTAAATAAGAACTGAACTTACTAATTAGTGATATCCAGTTATGGCTGCAAAATACGTCAATATACCCAGCTTTTGCGGTAGCCTCTGTCAATTCATAAGGATTAGCGAGTACAGCATTAATAGTATTTTTGGGTCACGGTTAGGATGTTAAGGGTCGCTAAGTATTGGAAGGTTTAGTGAAAATTATATATTGCTTAAATTTGTTAGCCTCTGTTAACTTAGCAGGTTACTGAGTAATCCATGGATATGCTGTGGGTTGATAAATGGAAAACTTTGTTCCGAGCGCGGTGTCTATATGCTAAATGCTCGTAATAATAATAATAATAATAATAATAATAATAATAATAATAATAATAATAATAATAATAATAATAATAATTATAATAATAATAAGTATAATAAGTGATAATAATAATAATAATAATAATAATAATAATAATAATAATAATAATAATAATAATAATAATAATAATAATAATAATATACACATGAGCGATATTCCTTCTGATATGGATGATGGCTAAGTCAAAAGAAAATTACCCTTCCTTTGCAAGAAGAAAATACAGAGGCGGGGATTCCTAGTCCCCTTTCTCCGTCCCATTTAGTCGACTTTTACGACACGCAAGGGAACACGGAGGAAATATTGTTGTCTCTTTCCCTCAGGGGAAAATATTCATTATAATCCTTTTAAACGGTTAAGAATTGCAGTCATCTCTTTTGCCCCACTGACTAGAATCCGCCAAGTGTTATAATCCATCTGTGGCCGTGGATGGATAATAACCACCTCTCACTCCCAAGTTCACTTCCTTTCGAATAATGGATTAATTAGGGCCACCCAGTGCCTCCTCCACCCTCCTTCGAAGGACACCCAGTGAATTATTATTACTATGTGAATTTTCTTCTATCCTTTTGAGGACTTGAGCTCCTTTACCTTGCATCATTTATTCTCTCATTGTCTCCTGTCTTGCATTTTCTTTCTTTACTCTTCGTATCTTCTTCCCGTGATAAGTGAAAATATACTTTTGGGTTCTGTTAGGGAAATTTCCAACCAGAACCCTAGAATGTGCGTGTGCTTTGACTCAACCACCCCCCTACTAAGAGTATATTGGAGTATATGTATAGATATTTGTTTTCAATTAGCCTGAAGGGGAGGGTATTACACAAAAAACGTACTGAGTTGGCATATGCAGCCACGTGGAGGATCCCATTGCCCTGTAATCTGTATCCCTAAGGGGTATAATAGTGTACTCACTGCGCCTCCTGAGTTGACAGGCACTTTTAAGCAAAGAATTTATCTAGTTTGTCCATTATAATGCCTGCCGTACTTTTTTTTTTTTTACCGTGTAGTGGGTGGGTACTATCCAAGTGAGGAGTTGAGCATCCTCTGCATCCATTAGTTCATCCTCTCAATCTATCTGATCCTACTTATTGGTCTTCTTCCTCCTTGGGTGGCTGATAAGACTGGCCTTCATGTGCCTCTGTGTATCTGCCTCCCATATTTCATTGTCTCTTCCTCTTGTAAAATGCGTATTCATCTTTCTATTT
>JAXCGZ010017580.1:0-5000 GCA_037179515.1 Halocaridina rubra | reverse complement strand
GCTATGTGCCTTAAGCCATGCACTTCGCTGCTACTAGCCCCAGGTTCGATTCCTCCAGTTTCATGTAAAATAATTAGAATTGCTATGTTTAAAGTGATTTAAGTAGGCTTTGTGGCGCTGCAGTAATGAATGGGGCTTGTAATATACTTGCCCCAGGCTCGATTCTGGCCCGAGGTTGGATTAATTTTCACTTTCTCCTGTCGTTACCGATTAAATTGGGGAATTAAATAGGTCTGTGATATCTTATAGGCCTACCTGATTATTCAGCCATTGCCTGAGTATCACTGGGTCCACATGATTGGAGAGAGGGCTTGGGCTTTAGTGCTCTCACTGTCCCTTGCCTGCAATTTTAGTGACGTTTAACCCTTTACCTTTGTATTAATTATTGTTATTTATTATTACTATTATTATTATTATTATTATTATTATTATTATTATTATTATTATTATTATTACTATTATTACTATTATTATTATTATTATTATTATTATTATTATTATTATTATTATTATTATTATTATTATTATTATTATTTTTATTATCATTATTATTATTATTATTATTATTATTATTATTATTATTATTATTATTATTATTATTATTATTATTATTATTATAATCCAGGGTACTGATCATTGCCAGAAAGCCTCAACTATCGTAATATAAAAAGACAAGATATGATTGATTAAATATATTTATTTTTTTAAATTTATAACTTATCTGTTTATTTATGTCATTTCTTTGGAACGTTGTAACTTATTTCAAAACTTCATTGTAAACCAAACTATTTATTTATTTATTTATTTATTTATTAAATCCACGAGATACGAAATTTCGCTTGAAAGGAAATTCATTTGAATAATTCTTGGGGGAAAAAAGTCGTATTTTGTGATATTTCGTCGGAACTTCGTGATTCGCTTCTTAGTCCCAGAATCTGTATTTCACAATGTTGTAAAATCTGCTTAAGTTTGCCATTCACAATATCGTAAAATCTAAAATCTATATTTTATAGGTAGAAACGTCCTTGACAGCTCGAGAATGTGAAAAATACATACACACACATACACATATAATGGGCACAATTCCCCTTCAAGGAGGACGGCCAAGACAAAACACACACTGTCCCCAAAAGCCAATTTACTTATTTTAGGCCGAGTCAAAGCACACACATTGACCAGAAGCCAGTTTACTTCTCTTAGGCTGAGTTTCAACACACACACACACACACACACACACACACACACACACACACACACACACACACACACACACACACACACACACACATACACACACACACACACACACACACACACACACACACACACACACACACACACACACATGCCACGAAACTGGTGCCAGAAATACGCAATCTCAGTTATGATGAGAGGCTGAGGGAATTAGACTTACCATCACTCGAAGCTAGAAGAGTGAGGGGGGATATGGTGACAGTCTTTAAATTCCTTCATGGTTATGATAGAGTGGATAGGGATCGATATTTTGATATGGCTGGCTCTAGAACTAGAGGTCATAGTTTGAAGCTTCGTAAGAAAACTTCTTTGCAGGATGTAAGGAAATACTTTTTCAGTGTAAGAGTAGTTGATAATTGGAATTGGCTAAGCGAGGAGGTAGTTAATGCTATCTCAATCCATAGTTTTAAGGACAGGTATGATAAGTATCACTAAGTATAAAATGGAACCGATGAGGAGACGGGAAGATACGAGCTTTGGGCTCTTTCCCGTAAACACAATTAGGTAATCACAATTAGGTAATCACACCAAGAAGCCAGGTCGCCCCATTTAGTTTTGTGGGTCACCCAGAAATTAATATATAACTATATACTGAAATATATACATTATCATATATGTAAACATGATACAGTTGGTAATGCCTTAAGCGCATTGATAGACTGTCAGTATGTCGTAAGCTCGAATCCTGGTCAGAGGAACTTATATAATTCATATATGTGTAAAATTAGATGAAAAGATATATAAAGACTTGGAGAAGTAAGAAAATAGGTTATATATTTACCGCTCTCATCATCATCATCATCATCATTATTATTATTATTATTATTATTATTATTATTATTATTATTATTATTATTATTATTATTATTATTATTATTATTATTACCATTATTGTTATTATTGTTATTATTATTATTATTATTATTATTATTATCATCTCGTTGTACGGTGTTGCACTCTATGATTTTACTACAGAAAAATTTTACTTTTATAAAAATGGGGGATGTTTGCGTTTATATTACAATATTTCCACTTGATTGCTTAAGTGTTCTAACCATCATTCAAGAGTTTTAATAAATTAAATCACTGAGAAATCTCATTTACACTTGACTCTAATGTATATTTATGTGGTAGTGGACAAGAGAGAGAGAGAGAGAGAGAGAGAGAGAGAGAGAGGAGAGAGAGAGAGAGAGAGAGAGAGAGAGAGAGAGAGAGAGAACAATTAGCTTAAACTTTCGAACAATATTTAATAACTTAGATAATTGAGACGCATACATATTTGTGTATTTGTGTGTGCATTTTGTTATGTGTATTTGTGTGTGCATGTGTATGTTTGCTTTTGAGTGCATGTATGAAAGGATGATAGACAGATTAGATAGATATATAAATAGAGGTAGATTGATGGATACAAATATAGATAGATAATGACAGATAGGTAGATTTAGGGATATAAATACAGAAAGATAGATAGATGGATAGATAGATAGATAGATAGATAGATAGAGAGAGAGAGAGATAGAGAGAGAGAGAGAGAGAGAGAGAGAGAGAGAGAGAGAGAGAGAGAGAGAGAGAGAGAGCGAGTCTGGCCCTGCAACCAAGCGTGACCGTACTGGCTTACCAAGGGGAACCCGATTCACTTTCATTTTGTTTATGTGGGAGTTTGGGGGTGTATATGGATTTGATCGGGGAGGGAGATGGTTATAGTAGGGGGAGTTTGTGTGGGAGGGATAGGGGCTCATTTAATTTGACTTTGTGTATTAAAGGCATATTACGTGTGGATGAGGGACTGGAGAAGGAATGTGAGATTGTAAATGGAGAAAGAGGACTTAATATTGAGGTCATTAAGGCTGCTTCTCTCTCTCTCTCTCTCTCTCTCTCTCTCTCTCTCTCTCTCTCTCTCTCCTCTCTCTCTCTCTCTCTCTCTCTCTCTCTCGCGCCCTTTCATTCACTCACTCTATCTCTCCCTTATCTATCTATAATCTATCTATCTTTCTGTAGTTATATCCCTAAATCTACCTAAATGTCATTATCTATCTATATTTGCATCAATCAATCTACCTCTACTTATATATCCATCTAATCTATCTATCATCCTTTCATACATACACTCAAATGCAAACATACACATGCACACACAAATACACATAACAAAATTCACACACAACTGCACAAATAAATATGCGTCTCATTATTGTGAGTTATTAAATATTGTTTGAAAGCTTAAGCTAATTGCTCTCTCTCTCTCTCTCTCTCTCTCTCTCTCTCTCTCTCTCTCTCTCCTCTCTCTCTCTCTCCTCTCTCTCTCTCTCTCTCTCTCTCTCTCCCTCTCTCTCTCTCTCTCTCTCTCTCTCTCTCTCTCTCTCCTCCTCTCTCTCTCTCTCTCTCCTCTCTCTCTCTCTCTCTCTCTCTCTCTATATAATATATATATATATATATATATATATATATATATATATATATATATATATATATATCACACTTGCATAACACATAAATGTCTCTCTCTTTATTCTTAATTACTTGCTATGATATTTAAAATTAATTGCAGATTCTATTAATATTTTATTTATACTAACCAAATATAAATTGTAATGTTTAACAACTGCAATATCACTGGGAGTGCCCATGTGCACATCTCCATGTACAGTTATCTGAATAAATAAAAAAAATTCTCTCTCTCTCTCCTCTCTCTCTCTCTCTCTCTCTCTCTCTCTCTCTCTCTCTCTCTCTCTCTCTCTCTCTCAATATGATCGTTAATTATCATGGATATAAATGCATTGAAATCCTTTAGCATAATAAGTAACACCTCTTCTCGGTGTTATTTTTGTTACGGAGTCATGAGAGGTCTTTTTCTTTGCATAGCACCATTTTATGAGTCAAAACTAGTCTCCATTCGAATGGGGGTGGACATAGACATGTTAAAGCTGGGAGATGAAGGGGGATCGAGCCCAGTTCAGTCAGGCTTGTCACCTCCCTACTTGCGCGCTTTATCACTGAGCTACCTCGAGTCCTATATGAAGTCTCTTATTTTTGTGTGATAATATTAATATCAGACGTCTTTTTTTATCTCTTCGACAGACTAAGATGTTATATATTTTTCCCAGAGTTAATCATGATGCTGTTATTTCATTTCATTTGGCACTCATGTGCATACATGAATATACACATTCAAGGTCATGCACATAGTGACATATGTGTATATATAAGTGCAAACATGCACATTCTCGGTGAGCACACTTACATTCACGGTCTCACACAAACATACTGACTTGTATGTGTATGTATAATTGCACACATGCACATTCACGGACACACATATGCAGACTTGTAGGTGCATATATATTTGCACACAAAAATAAACATTCCTGGCCACACACTGGAATGTGCATATATGTACACAGTTATATACATTCATGATTTCATACATGTCTGTCTGTGTATATACGAGTATATGTGTATGTGTATATATATTCACTTATGCATACACAATAACAGTTACTCACACATGCACACGTGTGTGTGAGTATATATATATATATATATATATATATATATATATATATATATATATATATATATATATATATATATATATATATATACATATACATATATATATATATATATATATATATATATATATATATATATATATATATATATATATATATATATATATATATATATATATATATATATATATATATATATATATATATATATGTGTGTGTGTGTGTTTGTGTGTG
>JAXCGZ010017579.1:42500-53739 GCA_037179515.1 Halocaridina rubra | reverse complement strand
TATTTATAGTAAGGAAGCCAATTAGTGAAACAAATCTTATAAAACAATGCTATATTTCGGATCTTAACTGGATCCATTCTCAAGCACAACTGAGAAAAAATAACAAAGGTGGAGGAAACGTAAACAAATGGCCTCACGAGCCTGAGGGATTAAATATTATTATGATAATAGGACAAGCCTAACCCAAATGAATTATCCTCAATCAATGAAGCCGCCAAGATCATGAAATCATTAATAAAGGAAAATGCAACTAAAATTAGAAAAATTAATTAATTGTAGTTTGTGGTATGAAATATCCCTAAGTGACAATGTTCTTAATTTAATCAACTATAGGCTCACAAAACACGAATTGTCGGTATTAGGACTAGGATTAAGTTTTGCATTAAAAGCAGGGAAAAATAATTTTCTTGATTATATAGTCGGTTTTGATAAGTACTGTGCTAATAATAGTTTCGATAGAAATAGTATGTGCTTAAAGGGGGTTAGTCTCAATTTACTTGATAAAGTCGAAGGAAGGGTTTCTAACTTGTTTCTCTTGGCTATTAAGTCGCTTAAACAAAAACATGATATCATCATGACAAAATCTGGTAAGGGGGGAAAACTAGTACTTTTGGATAAAGACTTTTATATAGGTAAAGCTATGCAACTCCTTAATGATTCCAATACTTATGAGAAACTTTCCAAAAATCCCTTAGTAAATGTTGCAGCCACTTTCAATGAAAATGTTCGGGACATAGATCAGTCAACATGTGATAGGGAGGTCCTTGAGAAATTTAAAGTTATTAATCCTCAACTCCCGTATTTTTATGGCTTGCCCAAAACCCATAAGGAAAATATTCCTCTGCGTCCTATTGTTTCATACTGCGACTCTTTCACTTCACAACTTTCTAAATGGTTAGCCAGCTTACTATCCCCATATCTAGGTAAATATTCCCAATCGCACCTAAAGCATTCAGAAGATTTCATTCAGAGATTTAGTTTTTCAAATGTTCCAATGAATGGGGTTAAATTACTCAGTCTTGATGTAGAATAACTTTTTAAAAATGTCCCAGTAGATGCTGTACTTAATGTCCTTGCTAAGAAACTTGAAACTTTAGAAAGGATTTCCCCTTACCCAAAGCAAAAATTATCAAATTAATCAGACTCTGCGTAAGTGCTAATTTCTTTTCTTTTAATGGCAGTTTTTATAGGCAAAAGGTCGGTTGCACTATGGGAAGTCCTTTGTCTCCAATTTTAGCCAATTTGTATATGGAATATTCTGAAACTGAGCTTCTGAGAGAAATCAAACCTCCCAACATGATTTGGCTACGCTATGTTGATGACATTTTTAGTTATTGGGATGATGCCTGGGGTAAATCTGACGAATTTGTAGCACAATTAATGAGATTAGTTCCTACCATTAAATTTAAAGTAGAATGGGAAAACGAAAACCAAATGCCTTTCCTTGATGTCCTCATTGTTAGAGATCCTTTGGGTTACAATTTTAAAGTCTATAGAAAATCCACACACTGCGTCTTATATATATATATATATATATATATATATATATATATATATATATATATATATATATATATATATATATATATATATATATATATATATATATATATATATATATATATATATAAATATATATATATATATATATATATATATATATATATATATATATATATATATATATATATATATATATATATATATATATATATATATATATATATATATATATATATATATATATATATATATATATATATATATATGTATATATATATATATATATATATATATATATATATATATATATATATATATATATATATATATGTATATATATATATATATATATAGTAGGAAGCCAATCAGTGAAACAAATCTTATAAAACAATGCTATATTTTATAGTTATCATGAAGAAAAAGTAAAATTAGGTATAGCTTCAAATTTATTCCTTGGAGCCCTCCGGATTTGCAGCTCCAATTATTTAGAACATGAAATTCAAACGGTTTATTCTCAGCTTGACCAACTTTGTTATCCTCATTTTTTTCTTAGACAAAGCTCTGCAGAGAGCTAAACAGGTTTTTTTACAATCCTCACTGGACCCCTAAAGAGAATAATTTCAACAAAATCTTCCTTCCTTTTCACCAAAAGCTAGGCGTCATTAATGATACCTTAGGTAAACAGTCCCCATTCACTTTTACCTATCCCATCACTTTAACAAAAGAATTAGTTAACGTTAGCCAAAAAAAAGAAGAAGTTAATGCAGGAGTATACCAAATAAGCTGTAATGATTGTAATAGAGTGTACATAGGACAAACAGGCAGCTCTCTATCCCAGAGAGTCTTAGAACACAAGAGAGCAGTAAGATATAATCAAGAAAATTCAGCTCTTTTCACCCACATCAATGAACATAATCATCGGACTGATTGGAGTGGTGCCTCTATGATATTTAAAAGTACCTGTCAATTCAAACGGAAAATTGTGGAATCTTCCCTCATTGAAATGAAGGACGATTTCAGTCTATCTAGGGGGCAATGGACCCCTGACATAATTGATAAAGCCCTCCTGAAGCGCTGCCTCAACGAAGTTATCCATCAAGATAAACCCCCAACCAGATTGTAGTCGTTATTGTGTATTTTGATTGTATTTGTATTTATATATGGATGTCATTATGTCTGCTCTTGGATATGGAAATTTGTGTACAGATGTTGCTATATGTATATATCTCTATGTGCATATTTATTAATTTGCTTTTCTTTTTTAATTATAAATATTTTTGGGGGGTATCTTCTTTCAGATCTATTATCAATTTAAGTTAATATAAATTTGGATGAGGAATATAACAATTTTGTCATGACTCTTAAGAATAGTCAGAGAGACTATATTCCCATGAAACATTGCAGATCAAGAAAAAATGACCCTAAATGAATGAACAATAGAATAAAGAATCTTATAGGTATTAAAAGAGGAATATACAGGAAACTAAAAGAGGTGAAGAGCAGGTGAGGCAGCAATATATACAGTTAAACAGGGAAGTTAAAAAGATAGTTAGAGAGTCGAAAAGAAAATACGAAGTTAGAATAGCAGGAGAAGCTAAAGAAAATCCTAAAGGGTTTTATCAACATTATCAAACAAAATTTAAGGAAAAAGTCGGACCAATTGAAGTAGCCAATGGCCATATCACAGATGACGATAAAGTGATGTGTACATGTTTAAATGATTATTTCTTATCTGTATTTACCAATGAAAACTTGGAAAATATTCCGGAAGTAGAATCCATTTACAGAGACAGTCCCGATAATATACTTAGTTCAATAAATATTACGAGAGAGGAGGTAATAAAAGAAATAGATAAACTAAGCGCTCATAAATCTCCGGGACCTGATGGAATATATGCTAGAATATTAAAGGAATGCAAGGAAGAGCTTAGTTGTCCACTAACTGCATTATTTAATAATTCAATAAAATTAGGATCAGTACCCATGGAGTGGAAATTGGCAGATGTGGTACCAATATTTAAAAAAAGGAGAACGAGTTAAAAAGAATAATTATAGGCCGGTAAGTTTAACGTCAACAGTGGGTAAGATTCTAGAATCCATAATTGCAAATAAAATAAGGAGAAATCTAGAATTACACAGACTGATAAAACTTTCACAACACAGGTTTCTTAAGGGTTTTTCGTGCCTTACAAACTTACTGTCTTTTTATTCAGAAGTTTACGAGGCAGTAGATTGTGGCAAAGAATATGATGCAATATATCTAGATTTTAGCAAAGCTTTTGATAGAGTTCCTCACAAAAGATTAGTTATAAAGCTGAAAGCTCATGGTATAGGAGGAGCTGTGCTCAGATGGATCAAACAATGGTTAAAAGACAGAAAACAGAGGGTTTGCATAAATGGAGAGAAATCAGAGTGGGGCTCGGTTACTAGCGGGGTACCACAAGGCTCGGTACTGGGTCCCCTATTATTCATCGTATATCTAAATGATCTGGATTCGGATATCAGTAGTAACCTAAGTAAATTCGCAGACGACACTAAAATAGGTAGAACTATAAATGGAAAAGAAGATATGCATGCTTTACAGGAAGATCTAAAAAGATTATCTGAATGGTCGGACAAATGGCAAATGGAATTTAATGTTGAAAAATGTAAAGTAGTTAAAATGGGTACTATAAAAGACAATGCTAGTTATAAACTAAATAACCATGAAATCATGAGTTCTCAGTGTGAAAGGGATTTGGGAGTTCTTGTGAGTAGTAGTCTTAAGCCAAGAGAGCAATGCACAGCAGTCAGAAATAAAGCAAACAGAATTTTAGGATTTATCTCAAGAAGCGTAAGCAATAGGACGGAAAAAGTTATTTTGCAGCTCTATCTTGCATTAGTTAGGCCCCATTTAGATAATGCTGTGCAATTCTGGTCACCCTATTATAGAATGGAAATTGAATCCTTGGAGAGAGTGCAGCGAAGAATGACCAAGATGATACACAATATCAGAAATCTACCATATGAGGACAGATTAAAAAAACTTAATCTACATTCTCTAGAGAGGCGAAGAGTTAGGGGGGATATGATTGAAGTGTATAAATGGTTTAAAGGGATTAACAAGGGAGATATTAATAAAGTTTTAAAAATTCATGATCAAACCAGAACTCGTAATAATGGATTTAAGCTTGATAAATTTAGGTTCAGAAGGGAAATTGGTAAAAATTGGTTTGGTAATAGAGTAGCTGATGCATGGAACAAGCTTCCTAGTTGGATAGTAAATGCCAATACCTTAGACACCTTCAAATATAGATTAGATAGACATGTGACAGAGGTAGGGTGGGTATGAATAGGTTAGTGCTTATTAGAAAAACCATAAAAAGAAAAATAGAATAAATAAGTAGAGTAGAATAGAATAGGTTAGACATGCTGAAAATACAATTCAAAAATGGAGCTGCCTCGTGTGTGCCAGTAGGCATGTTGCAGTGTCCTCTATTCTTATGTTCTTATGTTCTTATTAACATTTTCCTTTGTTAATTATTTAATGATCTTGGTGGCTTCTTTGATTGAGTATAATTCGTTTGGGTTAGGCTTGCTCTATTATCATAAAAAATTTTAATCTCTCAGGTCTCATGAGTGCATTTGTTTACGTTTCCTCCACCTTTGTTATTTTTTCTCAGTTGTGCTTAAGAAGGGATCCAGTTACGATTCGAAATTTAGCATTGTTTTATAAGTTTTGTTTCACTGATGGGCTTCCTTACTATTTAGTGCTGTATGCCTGAGAAGGAATACAGTTAGGATCCGAAATATAGCTTTGTTTTATATGTTATGTTTCACTGATGTGCTTCATTACTGTATATATATATATATATATATATATATATATATATATATATATATATATATATATATATATATATATATATATATATATATATATATATTTAGATATATATATATATATGTATATATATATATATATATATATATATATATATATATATATATATATATATATATATATATATATATATATATATATATATATATATATATATATATATATATATATATATATATATATATATATATATATATATATATATATATATATATATATATATATATATATATATATATATATATATATATATATATATATATATATATATATATATATATATTTATGTATATATATATATATATATATATATATATATATATATATATATATATATATATATATATATATATATATATATATATATATATATATATATATATATATATATATATATATATATATATATATATATATATATATATATATATATATATATATATATATATATATATATATATATATATATATATATATATATATATATATATATATATATATTTATATATATATTTTCATATTTATATATATATATATATATATATATATATATATATATATATATATATATATATATATATATATATATATATATATATATATATATATATATATATATATATATTCATATTTATATATATATATATATATATATATATATATATATATATATATATATATATATATATATATATATATATATATATATATATATATATATATATATATATATATATATATATATATATATAATATATATATATATATATATATATATATATATATATATATATATATATATATATATATATATATATATATATATATATATATATATATATATATATATATATATATATATATATATATATATATATATATATATATATATATATATATATATATATATATATATATATATATATATATATATATATAAGCGGATAAGCACATTACATATGTGAAAACATGAATCCTTTTTTACCCTGACCGGGACTCAAACCTAGGACTTATGATTACTAAGACAAGGCGCTACCATAACACCACAAAAGGTTGAAAGGAATCCAAACTTATAGCTTATATCTGCTATACTTAGGAATGAACGCATTCTAACTGAATGCCACTATGTTCATATTACAGATTCCCCAACCTCACTCGTGCCTTCATTTTAGCAATTAATTCAATTCCCAATCTCATTCGGGCCTTGAAATAACCAGATAAGCACATTACATCTGTGAAAACATGAATCATTTTTTACCCCGACCGGGAGTCGAACCTAGGACTTATGATTACTTAGCCAAAGCGCTACCACTACACCACAGAAGGTTAAAGGGAATCCAACCTTATAGCTTATATCTGCTATACTTAGGAATAAACGCATTCTAAATGAATGCCACTATGTTCATATTACAGATTCCCCAACCTCACTCGTGGCTTCATTTTAGAAATTAATTCAATTCCCAATCTCATTCGGGCCATGAAATAACCAGATAAACACATTTCATATGTGAAAACATGAATCATTTTTTCCCCGACCGGGACTCGAACCTAGGACTTATGATTACTAAGTCAAGGCACTACCACTACACCACAGAAGGTTAAAAGGAATTCAACCTTATTGCTTATATATGCTATACTTAGGAATGAACTCATTCGAACTGAATGCCACTATGTTCATATTACAGATTCCCCAACCTCACTCGTGGCTTCATTTTAGTAATTAATTCAATTCCCAATCTCATTCGGGCCATGAAATAACCAGATAAGCACAAAACATATGTGAAAACATGAATAATTTTTTACCCCGACCGGGACTCGAACCTAGGACTTATGATTACTAAGTCAAGGTGCTACCACTACACCACAGAAGGTTAAAAGGAATCCACCCTTATAGCTTATATCTGCTATACTTAGGTATGAACGCATTCTAACTGAATGCCACTATGTTCATATTACATATTCCACAACCTCACACGTGGCTTCATTTTAAAAATTAATTCAATTCCCAATCTCATTCGGGCCATGAAATAACCAGATAAACACATTACATATGTGAAACCATGAATCATTTTTTACCCCGACCCGGACTCGAACCTAGGACTTATGATTACTAAGTCAAGGCGCTACCACTACACCACAGAAGGTTAAAAGGAATCCAACCTTATAGCCTCTATCTGCTATACTTAGGAATGAACGCATTCTAACTGAATGCCACTATGTTCATATTACAGATACCCCAACCTCACTCGTATCTTCATTTTAGTAATTAATTCAATTCCCAATCTCATTCGGTCCATGAAATAACCAGATAAGCACATTACATATGTGAAAACATGAATCATTTTTTACCCCGACCGGGACTCGAACCTAGGACTTATGATTACTAAGTCAAGGCGCTACCACTACACCACAGAAGGTTAAAAGGAATCCAACCTTATAGCTTATATCTGCTATACTTAGGAATGAATGCATCCTAACTGAATGCCACTATGTTCATATTACAGATTCCCCAAACTCACTCGTGGCTTCATTTTAGCAATGAATTCAATTCCCAATCTCATTCGGGCCATGAAATAACCAGATAAGCGCATTACAAATGAAAAAAACATTAATCATTTTTTACCCCGACCTTGACTCGAACCTAGCACTTATGATTACTAAGTCAAGGGGCTACCACTACACCACAGAAGATTATGTAATGTGCTTATTTGATATTTCATGCCCGAATGAGACTGGGAATTGAATTAAATGCTAAAATGAAGCCACGAGTGAAGTTGGAGAATCTGTAATATGAACATAGTGGCATTCAGTTAGAATGCGTTCATTCCTAAGTATAGCAGATATAAGCTATAAGGTTGGATTCCTTTTAACCTTCTGTGGTTTAGTGGTAGCACCTTGACTTAGTAATCATAAGTCCTAGGTTCGAGTCCCGGTCGGGGTAAAAAATAAAAATTATTCATGTTTTCACATATGTAATGTGCTTATTTGATATTTCATGCCCGAATGAGACTGGGAATTGAATTAAATGCTAAAATGAAGCCACGAGTGAGGTTGGGGAATCTGTAATATGAACATAGTGGCATTCAGTTAGAATGCGTTCATTCCTAAGTATAGCAGATATAAGCTATAAGGTTGGATTCCTTTTAACCTTCTGTGGTGTAGTGGTAGCGCCTTGACTTAGTAATCATAAGTCCTAGGTTCGAGTCCCAGTCGGGGAAAAAAAAAAAAAAAATTATTCATGTTTTCACATATGTAATGTGCTTATTTGATATATATATATATATATATATATATATATATATATATATATATATATATATATATATATATATAAATATATATATATATTTATATATATATATATATATATATATATATATATATATATATATATATATTTATATATATATATATATATATATATATATATATATATATATATATATATATATATATATATATATATATATATATATATATATATATATATATATATATATATATATATATATATATATATATATATATATATATATATATATATATATATATATATATATATATATATATATATATATATATATATATATATATATATATATATATATATATATATATATATATATATATATATATATATATATATATATATATATATATATATATATATATATATATATATATATATATATATATATATATATATATATATATATATATATATATATATATATATATATATATATATATATATATATATATATATATATATATATATATATATATATATATATATATATATATATATATATATATATATATATATATATATATATATATATATATATATATATATATATATATATATATATATATATATATATATATATATATATATATATATATATATATATATATATATATATATATATATATATATATATATATATATATATATATATATATATATATATATATATATATATATATATATATATATATATATATATATATATATATATATATATATATATATATATATATATATATATATATATATATATATATATATATATATATATATATATATATATATATATATATATATATATATATATATATATATATATATATATATATATATATATATATATATATAT
The DNA here is from genome assembly GCA_037179515.1 of Halocaridina rubra. Classification (NCBI taxonomy): domain Eukaryota; kingdom Metazoa; phylum Arthropoda; class Malacostraca; order Decapoda; family Atyidae; genus Halocaridina; species Halocaridina rubra. The sequence goes on along the minus strand of JAXCGZ010017579.1, from coordinate 44,193 downwards.
ATATATATATATATATATATATATATATATATATATATATATATATATATATATATATATATATATATATATATATATATATATATATATATATATATATATATATATATATATATATATATATATATATATATATATATATATATATATATATATATATATATATATATATATATATATATATATATATATATATATATATATATATATATATTTATATATATATATATATATATATATATATATATATATATATATATATATATATATATATATATATATATATATATATATATATATATATATATATATATATATATATATATATATATTTACATATTTATATATATATATATATATATATATATATATATATATATATATATATATATATATATATATATATATATATATATATATATATATATATATATATATATATATATATATATATATATATATATATATATATATATATATATATATATATATATATATATATATATATATATATATATATATATATATATATATATATATATATATATATATATATATATATATATATATATATATATATATATATATATATATATATATATATATATATATATATATATATATATATATATATATATATATATATATATATATATATATATATATATATATATATATATATATATATATATATATATATATATATATATATATATATATATATATATATATATATATATATATATATATATATATATATATATATATATATATATATATATATATATATATATATATATATATATATATATATATATATATATATATATATATATATATATATATATATATATATATATATATATATATATATATATATATATATATATATATATATATATATATATATATATATATATATATATATATATATATATATATATATATATATATATATATATATATATATATATATATATATATATATATATATATATATATATATATATATATATATATATATATATATATATATATATATATATATATATATATATATATATATATATATATATATATATATATATATATATATATATATATATATATATATATATATATATATATATATATATATATATATATATATATATATATATATATATATATATATATATATATATATATATATATATATATATATATATATACATATATATATATATATATATATATATATATATATATATATATATATATATATATATATATATATATATATATATATATATATATATATATATATATATATATATATATATATATATATATATATATATATATATATATATATATATATATATATATATATATATATATATATATATATATATATATATATATATATATATATATATATATATATATATATATATATATATATATATATATATATATATATATATATATATATATATATATATATATATATATATATATATATATATATATATATATATATATATATATATATATATATATATATATATATATATATATATATATATATATATATATATATATATATATATATATATATATATATATATATATATATATATATATATATATATATATATATATATATATATATATATATATATATATATATATATATATATATATATATATA
>JAXCGZ010017579.1:10000-25000 GCA_037179515.1 Halocaridina rubra | reverse complement strand
TGATAACCAGGTGTATTTTCCCGTCTGCAGATGTCAAATACAACATAGAAAGGTTCTTCATTGTTAACCTGTTGCATTTTTTTGGTTAAAAATCCCCTTCTTCTTTCATTAACTTCATGTACTAAAGTTTCCAAACCACTTTCTATTAAACATAAGGATATTGGAGTGTTGTTTCTCACTCCCAATAAACACTTTACTGCCCTGTTATAAAGTTTTTCCATGCAAGCTAAATTACTTGTGAACCAACTCTTAGAGCCATACAAAAGTGAAGAACTCAAAGCAGCTTTAAAAACTTTAACCTTATATGCATAGGGCATACTCATGTTATTCATGCAGAATATACTAAACTTATTGACTGTTGCTGTACCATCTATTTCATGCTGTTTAAGTACTGAGTGCATATTTGCATCATCAGTAAACCATGCACCTAAGTACAGATACTTTTTACAATAATCTATTTTTATGTTGTTTATCACTATTGATTCTTTATCTCTGTCTTTTCCATTAACAACAAAATACTTTGTCTTCTTTTCATTAATCACCATACCATAAGCATTACAATAATCTAATATAGCCTCAAGTTTTGATATGCACTTTTCACGAGATGTACTTACAATCACCGTGTCATCCATCATTAAAAGAGTATGTAAATTTCCCAAAAAACCATCAATTCTCACTTTTTCTTTAATAATTCTCACCATTTTATCCATATAAATGACAAACAAAATGCAGCTCGTAGGAGCTCCTTGGCGTATACCTATAGATGTTGTTATTATAGCAGATTTTAACACACTTTTTGTACAGTAAGAAATATTTTGGATAGCTGACAACATAACCCTTTCACATCCCACCGACTTGAGACACTCGATTAAATCATATTTTGGTACCCTGTTGTACGCTTTGCTAAAATCCACAAAAACTATATACAATTTTTGCTTCTTGCAAGCAGCATAATCCATCAGTAACCTTAAAGCCAAAATCTGCTCTATACACCCTCTACCCTTCTGAGCTCCGGCCTGACACTTATCTATATTAAACCATAAACTTAACCGTCTCATCAAAAGCATATCATAGATTTTTGCCAAGGTGTTCATTATACTTATGCCCCGATAGTTTCCGCAATCTCTTCTATCCCCAGATTTATATAGAGTGATCAGTTTATTGTGGCACCAAGCAAATGGATAAAGGACATTTAAGAAAAGGAAATTAAAAATTGTGAGGAAAAAGGATAACCATGTCTGTGTTAACATCGTAAATAAACCAGGGCACATTCCAATATAACTCTTATCTTTTTTTATACTTTGCACTGCCATGTCTAATTCTTGAGCAGTAAAGGGATCATCCAATATGGGAATATTAGGTGAGTCTGACACATCAGTGATTTGATTAGGATTAACTGTCGGAGGATTAAACAAATTTTCGAAATGCAATTTGAAATTGACATCTTCAGGTTGCACATCATTGGGTTCCACCACATTGCCATTCCAGTTAATAGATTTCCAAATAATTTTTGGATCATTTTTTTCAAATATTCTCCTCCATCGAGGGTGGTCTTGATCCCATCCATTAAACTCTAACTCCCCAGATTGAAAAACTCTGCAGTCTCTTGCTACATTATTGATAATCTTATTACCTGTCTCTAAAATATTAAAAATGTTCTCATTATGAATTTCTAATAATTCTGGGGGCTGAGTTTTATTCATGACTAATTTGAATCTATCCAAGTCTACATTCTTATGGAAGGACCCCGGGTTGTGTAACTGTTTTCAATATATTGAACATTATAGCAAGAACTACCTAAATTTAAAGCCCTCTCCATCAGCAAGGATGGCACTGTTTCCTGAATATCATTAAGATCAACTTGAACCATTAGTGGGGCGTGGTCAGATCCTACAATATTCTGGTTCATTTCAACAGATTTTACATATTTCAGTGTATTTTCTTTTAAGACACATACATCAATCTCAGATATCCAATTTGATCCTCTTTTAAAGGATAAACCTCCTTCTAACCTTTTACCCTTATATGCTAGGTGATTACCTATCACCATTGTGCTTGCACGGCAAAGGTTCAGCAATTGTCTCCCATTTTCATTCACACTTGTATCTATTACCCCTTCATATTTGTATGATTTGAAACTTTCATCATAAAGAACAGGTATACCTACACGCGAATTCAAATCACCCATTAGTACAGCCTTATTGTGTTCATTCACAACTGCGCTTAGGTTACCAAAACAAGCTGGCTGAAAATAAGGGGATTCATTCGGTGGTATATATAACCCACCAAATGCAAAGCCTGGAAAACATGACAATTCTAGCAAAATTTGACCTTCAACATTTACATTTACATTTTTTATATATTTTGAAAGCGAGCATTTTAAAAGCATTGCAATGCCTCCCCTATTACCACAGTACTTAGAGGGGTTACGATAAGTGTAAAATCCTGGTACACTAATACGAGCAATAGTTTTCATTTCCAAAAGCCACACGAAATGACACCCTAGAATAAATGATAAAATATTAGAATTGTTCAGTTTGTACTTGACACCTGCAATATTCCAACAACACATATTGAGCTCACTGGGAAATACGCTATTTTGTGCACATCTTAAAAATACGAAGGAGCATACCTGTCAATAATTTCACCATCACGTAATAATATACGACGCTGATTGTCGTAATGGATATTAACTCCTTGATTTTCTGGTCACTTCTTTTCTTCTTTCTCCCTCTTCCGTAGTCGAGCAAGCTCTCTTCTTACAGCAGGATGTACATCTTTTTTCATATATATATATATATATATATATATATATATATATATATATATATATATATATATATATATATATATATATATATATATATATATATATATATATATATATATATAATATACATATATATATATATATATATATATATATATATATATATATATATATATATATATATATATATATATATATATATATATATATATATATATATATATATATATATATATATATATATATATATATATATATAAATATATATATATATATATATATATATATATATATATATATATATATATATATATATATATATATATATATATATATATATATATATATATATACATACACACACACACACACACACACACACACACACACACACACACACACACACACACACACACACACATATATATATATATATATATATATATATATATATATATATATATATATATATATATATATATATATATATATATATATACATATATATATATATATATATATATATATATATATATATATATATATATTTATATATATATATATATATATATATATATATATATATATATATATATATATATATATATATATATATATATATATATATATATATATATATATATATATATATATATATATATATATATATATATATATATATATATATATATATATATATATATATATATATATATATATATATATATATATATATATATATATATATATATATATATATATATATATAAATATATATATATATATATATATATATATATATATATATATATATATATATATATATATATATATATATATATATATATATATATATATATATATATATATATATATATATATATATATATATATATATAGTAAGGAAGCCCATCAGTGAAACAAAACTTATAAAACAATGCTATATTTCGGATCCTAACTGGATCCCTTCTCAAGCACAACTGAGACAAAGTAACAAAGAAGGAGGAGACATAAACAAAAGGACTCATGAGACCTGAGGGATTAAAATTTTTTATGATAACAGGACAGGTCTAATCCAACCTGTCCTGTTATCATAAAAATTTTTAATCCCTCAGGTCTCATGAGTCCTTTTGTTTATGTCTCCTCCTTCTTTGTTACTTTGTCTCAGTTGTGCTTGAGAAGGGATCCAGTTAGGATCCGAAATATAGCATTGTTTTATAAGCTTTGTTTCACTGATGGGCTTCCTTACTATTTAGTGCTGTATGCTAACAGTTTGTACTTATATATATATATATATATATATATATATATATATATATATATATATATATATATATATATATATATATATATATATATATATATATATATATATATATATATATATATATATATATATATATATATGTATGTATATATATATATATATATATATATATATATATATATATATATATATATATATATATATATATATATATATATATATATATATATATATATATATATATATATATATATATATATATATATATATATATATATATATATATATATATATATATATATATATATATATATATATATATATATATATATATATATATATATATATATATATATATATATATATATATATATATATATATATATATATATATATATATATATATATATATATATATATATATATATATATATATATATATATATATATATATATATATATATATATATATATATATATATATATATATATATATATATATATATATATATATATATATATATATATATATATATATATATATATATATATATATATATATATATATATATATATATATATATATATATATATATATATATATATATATGTATATATATACATATATATATATATATATATATATATATATATATATATATATATATATATATATATATATATATATATATATATATATATATATATATATATATATATATATAGATATATATATATATATATATATATATATATATATATATATATATATATATATATATATATATATATATATATATATATATATATATATATATATATATATATATATATATATATATATATATATATATATATATATATATATATATATATATATATATATATATATATATATATATATATATATATATATATATATATATATATATATATATATATATATATATATATATATATATATATATATATATATATATATATATATATATATATATATATATGTATATATATATATATATATATACATATATATATATATATATACATATATATATATATATATATATATATATATATATATATATATATATATATATATATATATATATATATATATATATATATATATATATATATGACAGAGTGTTTCGCTCAAAGTCACCAGAGGCTGTTAGATGCCTTATTAATTAATTTAGCAACTTAACTGTCATTTTTCTAACAAAAAAAATAATTCCCAAGTCTTGACCTTTGCAGATTATGATTATTTGCAATTTATATTTTAGCTTATAGCTAATTTTAAATATACTTTATTTACTCTTCTTGTGCGTGTAGAAGAATAGTCCCGATATAAAGGTTGCTCCTACTCTTCACCACTTCACTGAACTCACCAGATACGTTTTGTTTACAATTTTCTTATTATAAAAATTGTTCTTGCTGATAATTTTGTTATAAATTTGACCTTGCTGTTATGTCATTAGCCTGTCTAGATATATCAGTAGCTTCATTATTACTTGAGTACTTAAATTCCGTCTCCTACGAGCCAAGAACGTTCTAGAGATTGTTTACCAGTAACCTAACTTTCCATTATTATTCTCGTTTTATTTAATTTGCTTCCACTTGTTGCCCCTAAAAATACTGTCTCTCCCTTGCATCTCTGCTATAATTGCCTGCCAGGGACCACCACTAATATAGTCCTTAAATGATATCAGAGCCAGTTACTGCTCTAGAAATGTATCCTGCAGATGAACTCACCAGGAGGGACAATGAAGCCTCCTCCTTTGGCGCCCAAACTTCCGAGAGGCAACACCTCGCCTGAGCAGTCCAAGTTTATTTCAAACCTTATTTACGTGGCATCTTCACAGGAATTCATCTGGCACAACAAGGTGAGGGATAGTGTATGGTAAACCTCGTGGGTCAAGCAATTTGTTTTTTCGAGAATTAGTTACATTTGTTACTGGCTAAATCTTACGAATTTTATTCTCAGATTCCATTCCCATACAAACGAAATTTTGTAGATTACCTAACTGGAATCTCACTTGCCAAAGTTAATTCCTTAACCTGGAAATTACAGCTGATATACATTGCTAAAAAGTTTCTTTTCATTGAATGTGATAAACGAAAATCGCATCCTCTGAATACTGGCTATGAGCCCGTAAAAAATCTATCCCTTTTCCTAATAAATTCGAATTTCATTTCACCTCTTTCTATCATCGTAAATAAAGTGTTTTACGTCAAAAACTCGTCAATAAAGCTATTTGCTATATAAATTGCAAATAGTTAATCATTTAGCTAAAGTGTTTTATGCTATAAACTGCAAATAATTAAAAGGTAATTTTACCCTGTTGGCTTTGCAAATAATTCCTGTTAACCACAATTTAATGAATGCATACTGTATTTATCTTGTTAATTCTTCATATGTTGGGGATAAAGTGTTTTGAGTTATAAGTTGCAAATACCTCAAAAGGTGGTTTTGCACCCTTTTTTTCATTGCAAACAGTTCTTGATAACCAAAAGTAAATGAATACTGTATTTATCTCATAGATTCTTCCTTTATCCTAAATAGAGTGTTTTACCATATTAATTGCAAATCAGTAATAAGCATTGCAACTTTTGTGGTTGCCCACAATTTAAGGAATACATACAGTACTGTATTTGTCTTGCTTATTCTTCATTAATTGTGCATAAATTGTTTTCCTTTAAAACCAGTAAAGAATTAGTGGTTTTGTATGCTATTATGGTAGCATAAATATTTCTGGTTAGCTGTGAATAACCAATATATTTTCATCCAGTAGAATAACACTGGAAGCTCATTATATGTGTGCTCATGCTTTCAGTTTCCCATTATTAATAGTGTGTCTTTTCTGTTTCTGAAATTGCAGTGGCTAGTATAGTGGTAACGTGTTGGCTTCGCATTCACGAGGTCGAAAGATCGGTTCCCGTCCAAGACCGAGAGTTTAAGCTGTTTACTGGCAGGAACTGCTGTGGTTGAACATCACAGTGGGGGGTTGGGGCTTGCCCTGGCTGATGAATACCCATTGTATTGAAATGGAAATAAAGTTTGTTTGTTTGTTTGGTTTTTGTTTGTTTGTGTCCTCTATTCTACTATGCCTGTGTGACAGAGGTAATCATCGAGTTGAGGCCAAAGTCTTGTCATACGTCCGTGGTGCCGGGAAACGAAATCGTGCTAACCACCTCCGGGATTCGAGGCAGCATTTCATAAAATTTAATTTGAGAAATTTAATTTAATTCTTTTAATGTCATTGCATTTCCAAAATTAAAAGAAAGTTGAATTCTGAGTTTCATTTAACCGAGCCATGGCAAAATGAGTGGGGTGTTCAAGTACAAATATCTGTCCTGTCTATTTGTGAGCTTTTAACCGAGCTCAGTACTTTGAGTCCCCTTAGTAAAACAGAATCTTAACAAACACTCAACCATCCTAACTCCAACAAGATTGGCGCCCGAACTGGGACCCGAACAGACAGACTGATTTTATAAATTTATTTTTATTTTGCTTTTAACATTGCACTTGAAACCCTTTTACCATTGGCTCGATTATTGAAATGAATGAATCCTAGGCTGCACATGAAAATTTTCGCGCTAGAGACGTTGCGGATCAGAATTTTTTTTATTTTCAAAATTAATTTTGGTAACTAATATTTTCTTGTTTCCCATGTGGTAAACAATATTTCAGGAAATCTACATGATATTATGTTATTCAAAATTTCCTTTATTTGCGTAATAAGATTGAGTTTAAAGCATTCGTGCTTTAAATATCCGTTAAAGGGTGATACTTGTTAAGAATTGTTTATATTTCCTTGGGATTTAGGAATTGGGAGAAAGCATATTAAGTATTTTGCTTATAATTGTGTTTTATATTTAAGCATTGACTGCTCATAGATTGGGAAGAAAAACGTTGGTGTCATTTATCGAGCCTAGGCTAAGCCCTTCATGTGTCTGAGCTGTCACTTGAAAATAAATTTTCTCGTTACTAGTAGACATGTGTAATCTGGCTGCCTAGTAAGCTGTTAGCTTATCGTTGGTGTATTTTGCATAGGATCTGTGCCCTTTTGGCAACACTCCAGAATTTTACTTACAGCATTTTAGTTGTGGGTACTGCCATATACTCGCTCATACACAGGCACGACCGCTATACTGTACTTGTTGTACTCTCTGGCACTGGGTGCTAGTTGGTAAAATTCGTTGTTGCTCATTCCTTTCATTTGCACCATAACTGCAGGTACTGCCACATATTGATGTTAAGCAGGCACGACTGCCATTCTGTATTACCAGTGTTTCATGCACTGTTTTGCAACATTTTGTTGCTGTTGCACTTGATTGTTTTGCTCATTCCTTTCATTTGCACCATAACCGCAGGTACTGCCATGTATTGCTGTTAAGCAGGCACACTGCCATCCTGTATTACCAGTGTTTCATTCACTGTTTTGCAACATTTTGCTGCTGTTGCACTTGATTGTATTTTGAGTCACTTTTATGGTGAGGTTTTGAGATCACTTTTACGTTTAAGTTTGAACTGTGGTGTTGAATTTTTTTTCTCCTTGGTGTTGTGTGGTTCTTTCATTTTTTGTTCTACTACTGTATTGTAGAGATTTGTTATTTTTTGTGGTTGTTTTGGCACTTCGTTATTGACTGCTTAGGAAACAAATATGGAAACCATCAAAACATTCGATGAGGAGCGTTACCTAGACATAATGATTGCTAGGGGTGAGAGATACGGTTTTTCCACAAGACAGAAGCTATTTGAATGGGCTCATGAGAAGATGGTTGAATGCCGAGATAAGCTGGAGAAGAGAGCAAGTGATAAGGCACAAGCACAAGCCCAACGTGAACATGAGCTTGCGCTTGCTCGGCTTCGAGCGGGAATCCCAGACAGTAGTCCTTTATCTGGAAATAGAGATTACAGGAACGGGAAGCACAAGAGCCCCTCGCAGAACTTCAATCGTCCAGCTCATCCTCCTCTCACTCCTAAGCCTTATTACGGCCATGCACCCACACTCAAGAAGGATGACCCGGTAATACCTAAGCCTCAGCAGTTCAGAGGCAAAGGCCATTACTCTGCTCTACCTTCCCAGGGTTTTCAGCCAAACTCTAAGAGCCACCACTCTCCCTCACACAGCAGCGGCCCACATAGCCATCTGGCCACTCACTCAGCCCATGTTGTAGAAATAGGGCCAGAAAGGGCCAATGAGGATAATGCCGAGGAACCACCACACAAACTTGCCAATGTGGAATTCATCGAACATGATGATCTGGAAATGATCCCAAAATGCCTAGAAACCATAAATGGTGTGGAAGCTGAGATAGCCCTTGACACAGGGGCCAATGGCATACTTGTTGACAAAAGATTCGTCAGGGATGAAGATTTTACCAGGAAAGTCGTTCGTTTGCGGGTTGCTGAAGGAACACCCCAAATACGACGCTGCTGTGTCATTAACCTGGATTGCAAATACTACAAGGGAAAAGCCCCAGCTGTAGCAATGATGGGTCGTGCACTGAACCTAGTTCCTACTTTCCAGGCCGACTTCTACCATAAGGACAATTCTCGTTATAACTTCCCTCGGGGGAAGTCACATGAAGCCATTTCAGCAGCAACTCCTGGCCTCGATGCCAAGAATTTGGACGATTCTTCGACTGACTCCGTTGAGTCTGCTGCAGTCAATACACGTAATGTGGAACGAGCAGAGTTTCCCCCTCCTTTACCAGATGATGCACCTCTAGAGCCATTGAAGTCTCGTCCAGACTTTGCCAAATTGCAGCAAGACTGCCCCAGCCTCAAACGCTGGATGCAGCAGGCCACCGAGGGAAGGACCTTAATGGTGAGAGGAGGAGGCCAGATCACTTATACACTTGAAGATGGAGTACTTCGTAGGCATGTGACTAAAGATGGCCACACATTTAAACAGTTGGTGGTGCCCATTTTGTTGCGCCGCCAGGCTATGTATGTGGCACACCATTTACCTCTGAGTGGACACAGAGGCAAAGCAAAAACTCGGCACGTCCTTCAGAAGGCTTTTGCATGGCCAAACATGTACGCTGAGGTAGACAGATATGTAGGCTCCTGCCCTGTCTGTCAATCCACCTCAACGGTACCGGTACCGAAAGTTCCCATGGGGATAACTAAGCTCTCAATGGAGCCATTTTTCAAGGTCGCTATTGACATATTAGGTCCTATTAATCCAGCTTCGTCCACGGGGAAACAGTTCCTCCTGGTATATGTTGACCTGGCAACAAGGTACCCAGATGCAGTGCCACTGTCTTCTATCACAACTGAAGCAGTCACTCATGCCCTATTTGAAATCTGCTCCAGGGTTGGCTTTCCTGAGCAGGTCACTTCTGACAATGGAAGTCAGCTTACAAGTAGGCACTTTGAGGCTTTCTGTAACCTTTTAGAAATGAAGCACATTCTTACGAGTGTCTATCATGCCCAATCAAATGGAGCATGCGAACACTATAATGGGACATTGAAGCGATGTTTGCGCAAGCTAGTGATAGATATACCTAGGCAGTGGGACAAGTACGTCCCTGCTGCACTTTTCTCCTTCAGAGACACGCCCCACGACACTACTGGATACTCGCCTTTCGAGCTGATTTATGGTCATAAGGTCAGAGGCCCAGTGGAATTCTTGGTAGGATGTTGGGATTCACCTACCATCGAAGATGATGATAGGGACGTCCATGAGTATATTTTGAAGTTTTCGTTTCACCTCAAAAAGGCTTGGAAAACTGTACAAGTAGCCATTAAGGGTCATCAGCAAACTGCCAAGCTCCTCTTTGACAAGCGTGCGCGGCGTCGTGCCCTGACACCTGGAGATCGAGCTCTGTTACTTCTTCCAACAGATACCCGCAAGCTAATGCTACGCTGGAAAGGACCGTACACGGTGGTACACCGGGTGACCCCTGACAATTATGTGCCAAATGTTGATGACAATAACCGGAAATACCACGTTAACCAGCTGAAGCTTTATTGTGAGGACCCGGAGGCCCACAGGGATCCTGCGCTGGCACTCCCAGCAACCCCTATAGATGCCTCCAGCATCAACAGAACCTCCAAGGCTGCAGCAACACAGGTGCTCCATTATAGCCACCCCTTACTTCTTATATTGGAATACTCCACCCTTGCAGTGGAGACAGACTTACGGGAGTGGAGTTTTTCGGACGAAGCCCCTCTGGCCGCAGCCACCGCCCTTGCAATTGAAGACATAAGCTTAGCTTTTGATGATGGTAAAGATCCTGCCATTCCCACACACCAAAAGGAAAGTGTGAGTAATTGCATTATTAACTCCAGACTGCAACCGAGTCAAGGGAACAGCTGAACAAGCTATTAGAGGACTATGAGAACGTCTTCAACGACCTCCCACGCATTACCGCTACCCTTGAGCATCATGTCAGATTGAATGACCCCGAGCCATTTCGGCACTCCTATGGTCTTCCCCACTGGCTGTCCTTACGGCTAAAGGAAGATCTTGACACTTGGGTCTGCCTCAGAATAGTTGAAAAGAGCATTTCGCCTTGGTGTTCGCCAATACTGGCAGTGCGTAAGTGGGATGGCAGTCACAGGTTCTGCCTTGACTGTCGTAAGCTTAACTCCCGTACCATCTTTGATGGAGAGCCCATTGCTGACGCCGAGCATATTTTCTCGTTGCTCTCTCAAGCTCGTTACCTGTCCAAGTTGGATCTGGCCAGTGGATTTTGGCAAGTCCCGTTGAGCGAGACTACCAAGTCTCTTACAGCTTTTTCCACAAGATATGGTCTATACCAGTTCAGGGTCATGACTTTTGTTATGGTAAATGCCCCTGGCTGCTTCAGCAGACTCATGAGGATAGTACTACAGGATCTCGACAATGTTTCATGCTTTATAGATGACATCCTGGTGCATTCTCAGAATTGGTCATCGCACCTCGAGACTCTCTGCAGAGTTCTCACTCGTCTGAACCAGCATGGACTTCATTTAAAGCCTTCCAAATGTGAGATTGGTTTCACACAATTGCAGTATCTCGGCCACGTGGTTGGAGAAGGAGTTATGTCCCCTTTACATGACAGGGTACAAGCTATTAAGAATATGGAGAAACCTGCTACTGTCACTCCACTGAGATCATTCCTGGGTAGTGTCGGCTACTACAAACGGTTCATTCCACACTTTAATACTATCGCTGCCCCTTTGCAGCAAATGACCTCCTCAAAGCAAGGTAAAACCTCCCCTGTCCAATGGGCAGATGAAGCGGAGAGAGCATTTTTCAAGCTCCGAGAAGCATTGGCGGGTGAGCCAGTATTACAACTGGTAAGCCCTGATTTTCAATTTATCTTGCAGACCGATGCCTCAGACGAAGGCCTGGGTGCCGTACTCTTGCAAGCCTGATCTGACAACTCAGCAGAAGTAGCTCCAGTGCGATATGCAAGCCGCAGGCTTCGCCCTGCAGAGCGAAATTACTCCACCGTGGAGAAGGAAGCTCTAGCTGCATATTGGGCCATAAAGAAATTTGAAGTCCATCTGTATGGCCAACATTTTACACTGAGAACCGACCACCGACCTCTCCTATATTTACAGACTGCAGACAAGCTAAATCCTCTCCTGAAAAGGTGGGCACTTTACCTGAATCTTTTCAAATTCACTGCCCAACATGTTGATGGCAAGGACAATGACCTTGCTGATCTACTAAGTCGACGGTCGTTACCCTCAAATGAGGAAGCTGGTGCTGTTAGCCTAAATTTGACTAGTTGGTAAAGATTACTTCTCTAATGTGTTGTTTATTTTTTATGTTTATCTTTTATGTCTTTAATACTGTATTGTACTTGTTTATTTTAGCGTACAAACGTTATTCCTAATGAAAGACGAAAAAGATGAAGAATAATTCTTTGATCGTAGTTTTATATTTCCCTTTGTGGGACTTTGAAAGCCAGAACATGGCGGAAACATTTTTGTTTAGTGTTGAATAGCTGAAACTTTTAAATCCAGTTGCCAATGTTAATGACGACTTGCTTCATATTTTACATTTGCGTATACTGTATTTTTTTTTTATATTATAGTATTGCCTTCTTGCATGTGAAGCATTCTTAAACTTAAATATTGATATTCACTGATATCTAATTGTGATTTAATTTTCTTGAAATTTGAATTTGATCACATTTCTTTTATGTTTTGCATGTCATTTAATGTTTTGTTTACGAGACTTATTCACTTTTCCTAATAGCATGATATGTTCCAGTGGTGGATCCCATTCTTATAGTTCATTTGTTCTCTTCCATGAGAAGGATATCTCATCCCTCATAATAACACTGAAGTCACCGTAACTTCCTCTGTTCTTTTTTTGCCTTCTGTAGTAGAATTTTGCTAAATCAGTATTCTCTAGAAGGGGCCTTTGTGACAGAGTGTTTCGCTCAAAGTCACCAGAGGCTGTTAGATACCTTATTAATCAATTTAGTAACTTAACTGTCATTTTTCTAACAAAAAAAATAATTCCCACGTCTTGATTTTTGCAGATTATGATTATTTGCAATTTATATTTTAGCTTATAGCTAATTTTAAATATACTTTATTTACTCTTCTTGTACGTGTAGAAGCATAGTCCAGATATAAAGGCTGCTCCTACTCTTTACCTCTTCACTGAACTCACCAGATACGCTTTGTTTACAATTTTCTTATTATAAAAATTGTTCTTGCTGATAATTTTGTTATAAATTTGACCTTGCTGTTATGTCATTAGCCTGTCTAGATATATCAGTAGCTTCTTCATTATTTGAGTACTTAAATTCCGTCTCCTACGAGCCAAGAACGTTCTAGAGATTGTTTACCAGTAACCTAACTTTCCATTATTATTCTCGCTATATTTTATTTGCTTCCACTTGTTGCACCTAAAAATACTGTCTCTCCCTTGCATCTCTGCTATAATTGCCTGCCAGGGACCACCACTAATATAGTCCTTAAATGATATCAGAGCCAGTTACTGCTCTAGAAATGTATCCTGCAGATGAACTCACCAGGAGGGACAAATGCAGCCTCCTCCTTTGGCGCCCAAACTTCCGAGAGGCAACATCTCGCCTGAGCAGTCCAAGTTTATTTCAAACCTTATTTACGTGGCATCTTCACAGGAATTCATCTGGCACAACAAAGTGAGGGATAGTGTATGGTAAACCTCGTGGGTCAAGCAATTTTGTTTTTCAAGAATTAGTTACATTCGATACTGGCTAAATCTTACGAATTTTATTCTCAGATTCCATTCCCATACAAACGAAATTTTGTAGATTACCTAACTGGAATCTCACTTGCCAAAGTTAATTCCTTAACCTGGAAATTACAGCTGATATACATTGCTAAAAAGTTTCTTTTCATTGAATGTGATAAACGAAAATCGCATCCTCTGAATACTGGCTATGAGCCCGTAAAAAATCTATCCCTTTTCCTAATAAATTCGAATTTCATTTCACCTCTTTTTATCATCGTAAATAAAGTGTTTAACGTCAAAAACTCGTCAATAAAGCTATTTGCTACATAAATTGCAAATAATTAATCATTTAGCTAAAGTGTTTTATGCTATAAACTGCAAATAATTAAAAGGTAATTTTACCCTGTTGGCTTTGCAAATATTTCCTGTGGACCACAATTTAATGAATGCATACTGTATTTATCTTGTTAATTCTTCATATGTTGGGGATAAAGTGTTTTGAGCTATAAGTTGCAAATACCTCAAAATGTGGTTTTGCGCCCTTCTTTTCATTGCAAACAGTTCTTGATAACCAAAAGTGAATGAATACTGTATTTATCTCATAGATTCTTCCTTTATCCTAAATAGAGTGTTTAACCATATTAATTGCAAATCAGTAATAAGCATTGCAACTTTTGTGGTTGCCCACAATTTAAGGAATACATACAGTACTGTATTTGTCTTGCTTATTCTTCATTTATTGTGCATAAATTGTTTTCCTTTAAAACCAGTAAAGAATTAAT